>JAQJVL010002222.1:0-113092 GCA_035578905.1 Stictocephala bisonia
CATAGCCCTATGGCCCCTACAATGTCATCAACACTTTGTCCCTAAGTAGCTGGGTTACAGCACTGTGCCACCAATACTTCTTAATTATAAACGAAGATTGATTTTTTGCCTACTTAGGCCATGTCTAGTGGTCAGCTTGAGCTTACCAGTGGAAATCTTACCGAATGTGAAGTGAGGGGCCTCCTAAATATGCCTTAGTTGATCAGATATATGTGATATTTTAGGTACAAAAATATCTAACATTTATCTGTATAAGCGATATTTATAACTACAATTTTATTTATTAGCTGTTAGTTAACTTTTAATGGTGTTTATACGACAACACATGTATTGCATAAAGACAACTCACTCGTAAGATATACGGTTTATTTAAGAATTTTAAATTTCACTCTTAGTTCCTATTTATAAGAAAACACATTCAGTAATAAACGTTACTCATATAGCATTGACTACTTATTACAAGAGTGGAAAATTCTGTTAGTTTAACTGTAAAACAATACCATAATTCTTAAGGCTTTGGAGTTGTCGAGTATACCAAAATACAGTAATCAGCAACATTAAGGTAGGCAGTATTTTTTTAAGTTTAATGAGCAAAGAAACCAAACATAAATTGTTTCTTAGTTTATGTTTTTAAACCCCATAAAAGTAGTAAAGAATGGTGGAATTAATATTCTATTTATTGGAAATCTCTGCAAACGTTCACGATTAGGCTTCACATTATTTCATATGCTTTCTTTTATTTAAGTTAATTCGTTTCTTATTTATTTATCTAATTAAATTCAATGCAGCTAGAAACGTTTGTTAAAATTATGGCTGTCTGCACAAATTAAATCAAACTGTATATATTTTGACAGAGTTCAATGAATGAAATGAGCCTCATAATTTTTTTAATTTAGCTTAAATTAACCAATTTACCTTATCAATAATTAATTTCTACTATTTTATAAGAATTCCCCACAGCTGTATCACATTTTTCTAGAAGATGCGATTTTACTCTTCTGAGAAAGACCATTAAAAACTGTATAGCGTTGTATTTTTTGTGATTTTAGAATAACGCATTTTCATGCTTAGGTACAACGGTGCATTTTAGACATGGTTTGATATATTGTTTAATTTGTGTGTGTTTTTTTCATGGATAGTAGCTTCATTTTAATCCTTTCGATTCCCCAAATTGCCACCCTGAAATTTAGGTGAGAATAAACCAAAGTTAGTTAGGCCGTACGAACTAGGGACAAATCACAAAAATGGTATGATAAAAAAAAAATACCGTAGCTAACCCTGTAACAAACGTAATATACGTGGTTGTGCAAATTTAAGTTTGTACCCTAAATTAAATCTAAAAATGGTATTGAATTTCCTGAGTTTAGTTTAAAAGGGAAGTGAAAATATAAGTACACGAGAAGGAAGTTTCAATATTTCCTTGAATTACATACTATTATAAACTGTATTATAATAGCAATTCAAAACCCGTTTCCATTTATATCAGTTACGTTAAAGAGCTTCACAAAAATGAATGGATGTTTATTAAATATATGTACAACGTTCATATCCAGCTTCGTTACAAGATAGATAGCCGACCAGTGCAGCGACTAATGGTGTTTTTCTGTTCTCGACACATCGCAGATACTTTTAACGTTTGCAATAACTCTCAACGCCATTGTTCATTGTATTGTAGTTTTATTCGAACACTGTTTTACTATAAAATGCTAACCCATTTACTGTTTGAGAGGTTTTTGACAGGTTTAATATTAAATAACTTGGTGGTAATGAGGCATAACTATCATTAATAACTAATAGAATTGTGTTTGTAGACGTTTATATTTAATTCTTAATACATAGGTATACAACCTGAATTACAGTCAGGTGTTCATAATTTTCTATCTGTTAGTTAAATTTCTTTGAATTAAGAGTAGAGTACCCATTTGTAATAAATTGCATTTTGAACGCATTTGAAAATGAAACTTTTCATTATCATCCATTGTAACATGTAGTATTTTGTGTCAATCTTGATATTATATATTTTGGTAATTCATCAAAGAACACAACAAAGTTAGTCAATTACCAAGAATTTTGAGTATATTTTGGTTGTTCTTTAAACACCACAAACTTCTTGTAAGAGTAATAAATATGATCCAAAAACCATCTACTCACTCATCGCGAAATCTCCAAAACCAGTGAACAGATTTTAATGAAGTCTGGAGAGAACTTAGTTTTTGTATCGTAGATAACCACTTAAAAAATAGTTCTCGTAATTCCATTCCTACCGGGCAGAAACATACCCTAATAAACGATTTCTTTTCCATAAGAGTAAAACGACATTACAGTAATCGTTAATTTAATCAATTAACTTATTTCAATCAGCTAGCACAAACAAAACTGGCCAGCTGGTGGCCGAGCGGTCTAAGACGTCATGACTTTGGCCTTGGGTTAGAGATAACGCTAGTTCGAATCCGCCCTAGACTGGAAGATTTATCAGTAATATTCACCTTCTACTGTACTGGTTCGCCCCCTTACGCTGTCTGAATAAGTTCCTCGCACAGAGCAATAGTCTATGAGGAATGGACAGAGTATAGTTAAGAAGAAGATCGGCCTCTCCTTAAAAAAAATTAGATTAAATAAACGTGACACAAATCTTGGCTAATTTGGTTTTCATTGCGAAATGTTTCAGGTCATTTCTACTCACTTTAACATCCTGCACTACTTTGCATCCTCTTAAAATAAACTTACAGGGTTTTATAGACCGTAAAACTTTTACCTTGAGTGGCAGCAGGCTGAGATTTTATATTGACGTTATGTCTTAGAGATAACCACGGTGGAGGGGTAAGGAAGCGTAGATAACTACCTTGCAGTGAAGTATATTATAAATAATATTAAGAATATTATGGAGTAAATCCTTACCTGTAAATGAACACAGACGCTATAGCAAGCACCACAACTACAGAACTCAGAACTATACTAAGGATGGCGTAGCCTGGCATTGCTGAAACACAGACAGAGCTACATTACTGTGTGTGTAATTATAATACAAATAAAGACAAATTATAAAAATAAAGACCATTTTGTTATGTACCTTCGTAAAACTCCTGTCGCACTCCTGACTTACTGCTTTATCCTTCATTTTCTCATTTTTAGTAAGAACCTGAAGATGAAGAGATTCATACCTGTAGAACGCTTTATTAGTTTTATAAAAGTTTGAAGCGTTGGAAATATCCGGTTAATTTACCAATATGAACAACCTAATGACAAAAAGTAACTTTTAAACATCAATTTAATGACTTTCAAAACACAGGAGAGACTGGAATAAAATACTGAAGGTAACACTGGAATATAAACTCCCATCCCTGAAGCAGTTGGATAATAATTCGAGGAAAATCTACAAACTGAAAGTACTTATTATAGTAAACTCTGACAATGTATTAACCTCAAGGCATCGTGCAGCTCTTTATTTACATACCTTAGATTACATCAGAATGTAGTTTTGTAGTTTACTTTAAAGACATGAAAATAGCTAGTTTATAATATGATGCATATTTTAATATGCAGTCTTTTTATGTACTTTACCATGACGATTGTAATATCATGAGATTTCGTCAGTTAAAATAAAGAATTTGTAATTTTTTTAGTGTCTAGAAATAAGTTACAATGTATTGAAACACCATCATATATTTATCAATGTAAATATTTTGTATTGTTTAAGCGTAGAAGAGAAGTACATTTTAAAAAGTATAAAAACTGTTTTGGATAAAGATAAAACCTACCTCACTATTCAATGGGCAATTTATTAGGGTTGGAAAAGCCAGGGAAACTTGATTACAATTTATGGATTCTCTTTGAAGCGTCAGCGTTTGACCTTAAGGCATCAATAATACAATTGAACGTTGTTTTAAACGTGCAGTAAACTATTAATCCAAAATTAAGAGCATTTTATTGATTGTATCTTTGCTAGACAATAAAAACTCCAAGGAAATAGGTTTTGAATATTAAAACCAGTTAAATTGAAAAAAATTATAAAATTTTGGAACGATTGTAATTTTCCCTCAATATGTTTTAACACTAATAAGGAGAATCTTAATAATATACTAAGGGAAATTGTAATAATGTAGAATATTATATTTAATTAAACATGACATGAAATTAAAAAAGAACATAGTTACAAAAGAATTTAATTGCATAAAAATAAAAACTCAATTAACATTTTAGGTTGAATCAAAATAAAATAAAGAACTAGAATAGGTTTTTTAAAATAAAAAAGCTTCACAAATAACCGTTAGTGAAAATATCAAATTTAAATTTAACGAATGTTATGATAAAAAATAACTAACAAACATTAAAAATAACACAACATAAGTTTACGTGAAAGTAGGAACGTATTAATATAAGGCGGATCAAATTTAGTTTATCCGCCTTAGATTACGAGAATTATAATAGAAAATAGAAACAGATTTCTTTAAAATTATAAAGAAGAACTATAAAAAAATTAATTTGTCTCATAGAAACACTTTCTTTTGTATTATTAATCAGTTTCAAAGTGAATATATTGAAGATATTATAACTGTAGTTTTTTATAATTATTTAAAAAAAATATACTCTACAAAACAATTTTTTCCATAAATATGAGAAATAGAATATTGAGTTATTTGTTAAGAGGTTCTTTCATCAAGTGAACTCCGAGAGATATTATTTAACAACAAATGAAAACACATTCCATTAGTTAGCTCTTCGCCATTTGAAATTCAATTGTCGACTTAGTTTTCGCCCTTTTTTATTTCCTTTAAAGTAAAGTACTTTAAAGTACTCAAAGTAAAGTCCTGGTTGGCACTTCTGCAGTGAGAGATTGGATTGAATATATATTTATTGTATTCAAACTGTTTCCGTCTGATAGTTCTAAACTGATCCTCATACATATTCCTAAACTATAAGGAACTAATTTATTTTCTCAATGGACCACTACTTCAATAAACCTGTTATTAAACATAAAAATAAACTGTTACTAAACATATTTAAATATAATCAAAATAATTACAAGTACTTGTTTTAATTTATACTTGTTAAAGATTACGCTATTATCTTTGCGGAATCACATAATTTTTACTCATATAACATTAAATAAAATAGGAAGAAGAATATTTTTTTCAGAAAGAGGGAAAATCATATTAACTAAAAATAATTAATTGACAACTGCCTCACAATATATGTGATCATAAAAATCATATAAAACAAATATTTGCTAATTTGTTTTATAAATATGAATATTTTTATCCGTCAATAGTTTATAATGGCTTAAAACATAAATATACTTTTATGATGTCCATTAGTATCCTTTTATAGTATTATTTTAAATACTATATATACTTTTTCTAAAATGATGAAGAGAATTTAGAAATTTCTCCGCTACTTCCAAAGTTAAGGGCAATACTTCCCATTTTACTATATTTATTTTCAATTAAGAATGGGATCCATTTTTTCCTTTATATATTTACGGATACAGCTATACCCACTGTTGTTTCAAATCGTGGCTTCTATAATTAATTAGATTTTACTTTCATATTTATATCATTTTTGTTGAGTATGATATATACAGGTGAACGTCACAAAACACAAATGTATCATAGTAAACGTTCAAAATACACAAATACTACGGTACTCGATTCAACAACAAATGAAAACTCATTCCATTAGCTCTTTGCTATTTGAAATTCAATGCTCGACTTGGTTGCGCCCTTTTTTAATTCCTTTAATTGTACTCAAAGTACAGTCTTGGCTGAATGATCTGAGAGAGATTGGATTGAATATCTAGCGGTGATTTATTGTGTTTAAGAAATATTCCTGGTTTTATGGTAGTTAACTATAACTTTGACCTTTTGATTTAATGGTAATTTATAGAAAAACGTGCTGAATAAGTTTTTTCATCCATAAATATAAAAAAGCGAATGCATATCTGTCAGTGTCTCTGTGCGTCCTTTAAACATTACTACACCGTTCATCCGAACGTCATGAAACTTTGGGGAGTAATGTATTTTTACCGTAGAAGGTTTTTAAGCAAGGTTTCATTCACATACTAACCTCAACTCCACTAACCTTCAACGGAGATCTAATGCAGTTGTTTCATTTATTCAATGAGTCCTTACTACTTAAAATTAACGAAATGTAAACATTTTAAATACTCTAAGTTATAACGTTAGGAGTGTGTATTTGGACTATAAATAGGCAGCTGAAGTGCAGTGAGTGAGTCACTGCGAGTAAGCTGTGAAAATATACATATAATATCACCATTTTTACAAGTTAATCACTAATATTTGTAGTCAAAAGACACATGCCTAGGCAAACGGCGAGTGAAGGGGTTGGCGCGTGAAGCGTGCAGGAGTATTCACTACTTAAATTGATTATTAGTTTTTAGCATTTTCATTGTTTCGTTAAACTGCGGAACAATGAAGTGTAAATAGTTGTGTGAAGGTTAAAAATAAAAGGATTTATTGTATCCCCCATCTCTACGCCCACACTTAATACCATAAGCATATGTCTTCCCACAATTTAAGTCTTAATCTTCCCACTTCTATTCACACTCTCTACCCACAATATGATCGATAACCACCCCAGGCTCACCGCTCAACACTTCACTAACATTAGATGTTAGTATACATCAAGTTAAAAATTATAACTGGAATCAATTTCAACACAGATTAATATTACATATTTAATATTTATTTCTGAATTGTTTTGTTTATAAATAAATATTGGGATATACGAAAAAAAATTCATGTAAGTAGAAGGATTTAATAGAACATTTCATATTATTGATAGAAATATGTTTTATTTATTTTTTTTATTTTTTATTTATTCATAAGACGCCGATCGTCAAGATATGGGCAAATATGGATTTCGAATGAGTGTGATGAGTGTAAATGAGCGAATGTAGTCATTGTTACAAACTAAGGCCGACTATTCCTTAGAAAGTGTCATTAATTAATAGCCCAATGACAAATGAACAGCCGGTGGTTATCAGCTGATCCTTCTCAAAATGTATTAAAACTCTGATTGGGATCGAACTGAGAACCTTTAGCACATGAAGCTGGGATTGAACCAACTACGCTACCGACCAATTATATAGTATAAGTGAACGTCACACAATACAAATATAATACAATATGAGTAAAAAAAAAAAAAAACACAATTATACTAAAAGTATTCAATTCAATTTAAAAATATATGTATTTAACTAAATATTCAACGATGTTCGATTTCAACAAACCACGTTTACCTTCCTCAGATCATAGAAATCCACAAAAGACTCAGTATTGTACTCACCTAACTTCCTTTATGGATTTTTTGTGGATATCTCTTGTATAAAGAAGGTTGTACGTGGTTTGCCTGAATCGATATCCATATTAGTTGTGTATTTTGAACTTTTACTGTGATATATTTCTGTTGTTTGACGTTCACTTGTAGTGTAGCTGGACCAACACGTATTATTCTAATTAAAAAATAACTATGATATAAATAGAAAAAGTAAAAATAATATAATTATAGAACCCGTGATAAGATTTAAAACAACAGTGGGTCTGGCTGTATCAGTCAGTAATAAAAGGAAACAAAATTGATGAACCTTGGATTTCATACATAATTGAAAATATAATGAAGTGAAATGGGAAGTAATTGGTATTTTATTTGGAAGTAAAGACACAATTTTTAAATTCTCTTCTTCATTCTAGGAACAATATTTAAAGCATAATGTTTTAAATGTTATTTTTAAAGAAGATTATTAGGCATCATAAAAGACTCTATTTATATTTTGAAACATTATTATTGATACTACAATTCTATAATATAAATTAACAAACTTTTTTTAAATCTTTATGATCGCATCTACTGTGAGGCAGTTGTCAATTTATTATTTTTAATTAATATAACATTCACTCTTTCCGAAAACAATTTATCTTCTTGCTATTTTATTTAATGTTAAATTAGTAAGTATTCATTATAATTTTGAATCCATGTTTCAGTTAGTATAAGGTAAATTTTTCTTATAAGTGTATGTATAAGGATCAGTTGGAACCTCTCTGATAGACAATAAACACAATAAATCACCGATAGATATTCAATCCAATCTCTCTCTGCAGTAAGTTCCAGCCAAGACTGTATTTTTTTACATTCAAACGAAATAAAAAAGGCGAAAACTAAGTCGACCATTGAATTTCAAATGGCGAAGAGCTAATGGAATGAGTTTTAATTTGATGTTGAATAACATCTCTCGGAGTTCACTTGACGAACGAACCACTTAACAAATAACTCAATATTCTGTTGGTCCAGTCTGTGGGAAATAATTGTTTGTTAAATCTGAGGCTTTTTGATTCAAACTTACAAGAATTTTAAATTATTGGTGGTATTATAACAATAAAAACAATTTCCATTGATTTCTTTTGTTTCTAACGTTTTATTTTGTTAATGGATACATTAAAAGATGTACATGTATCATATTTTAATGTAAACATTGTATTCTTTTTGTGTCAATGTCCAATGACAAACATATATTTAATAAAGAAATCATGAAATGTATTTTGTCTAGCTTTTATGATAGATAAATCTATTTGTCATATAAATCTACATAATTTTAGTTCTAATTCAAGATTGTTAAATATTACATTTAGTAGCAGATTAGTTTTCTTAAGTATTTTTAAGCAGCCTTTGTGTTAACCGTCCTTTATAATGAAGGAACACTGGAAATGATTGGTTCAAACATATTTTATTGTTTACAAGAATTTTCCTTATTAAATATTTCCCTAACAATATCTCAAATCTCGTTTACTTCATTTATTTTAGTATTGGTTAATATAGCAAATTCCATATAATATTTGTGACAGTTTACATATGTTTTATTCCTAGACATATTGTAAGTTCAATTATTAGCAAAGAAGTTACCTATAGTTTAAGTGTTGTTAATATTACATACTAAAAACTATTATTACTTATTGTATATTACCTCCAACATATTTAATATTCTGAAATTTTTTTTCTTTATTTCACTCTTTATATACTTGTTCATGTTTTGTGTTAATACTTCATGTCTCACATATTATTACAAAAACTAATTAAATAAATGCTGTGTGCAAGTCCATTAATTTGCTATTAAATGTGTTAAAATTTCTTAATTTATAGAATGTGAAGTAGAGTTCATGATAAACGCGCAATCTAAAGTATTTCCACATATAAGTACTGGCAATATATATATTGTTAAAAAATTTTCTAATAAAGTTGAAATGTTAAAAAATACAGTAAGCTGTTACTTACAAAAGTAGATCCAATATAGGCAACCATTACGAACTTCACTGATTCTACCAGAAGCGCCAAGAACATAAGTTCATAACGTAGTCTAACCGACCCTCATTCTGAACTTCCACTTTTATAAAACGCCTTATGTTGGTAAATACATACATGCATATTTTACAAAGGATGTAGATGTTAAGTATTATAGATATATTACTTAAATTCAGTGATTAGTCAACGTTTGGTATTAAAACAAGAAAAACAATTTCCATTGCAATGTTTTATTTTGTCAAGTAATTTTATCATCTTGACTTCAATGTGGCTTTCATGTTACAAATATATTTATAACGGGTATTTTACTTGAATTCTGCAAATTATATCACGTAATAAATTTTAGTCAAAGATAGTAAGGAAGAAAGTTGGATCTTCTTTGTAAAGGTACATGTTATGTACACCATTACGATGTTATAAATGCAACATTAGTAAATACAATAATTAATTAAACATGACATAACTACTGGCTGTTTAAATAAAAATGAAAGAATATATAATTGTTTAAATTATGTAAATGTGTATAACAGGTAAAAATATTGTATTAATGTATAAAGTATTACAATTATATAAATTTAAGAAATGTTCTATTAGCACATTCGAAGTTTTTATCAAAAGTCAAACAAAAATCAACAAAACAAAACAAAAGAAAAACCAAATAAAAATATATTGTGAGTACAAGACTTATTTTGGACATACCTAAAGACCAACTGAATTTAGAACTATTGAACACATCAACTTGAAAAAAGTTTCTGAAGTTAGTCATGCCTTCTCAAAAAATATGAAATAAATTTTAAATCATCTTTAATTGTAACATATCAACCTAATTTTAAATATATTACTAACAAAAAATAATAACAACGTAATTTCTCTACTTGAAGTTAAAAATATAAGCACTTTTATACAATTATTTAGCGATGAAATGCTCAATATATTAAATAATTTAAAACCATTTAAAATATAGTTTTATTTTTAAAAATTATTTGTTATTAAAAAAATAGTGTTCTATATGTGAATTTACATGCCAAATGTTTTTATTTTATTATAAATATTGTTGTAATTTTTATTTACTTTTATAACAACATAAATGGTACCATAACTGACAAAAGGTCCTTATTTGAGATTAAAATATTTTGGAGTAACAAAAATGTGTTATTTATTAAACCATCACAATTATACCGAGGAGTTATTGAAGTAAAATATTATCATGTTTCTAAATTCAATGCTATAAATGTACTATTACAATAGATAATACGTTTTTGTTACATCCCTCTTCTTCATGAAAAGGTAAACATATTTCACTTTCATGGAATATTCCAATTATTTTCGTGCCAGCAAGTTGGTAAACCTGCAAAGCTACAGTGGCTGAACAGCGTAATAGAACCCATTAAGTTCCATTCCAAACCACTAAATGGTGGGTGGTTGGTAACACTGGGCTTTAACAATGGGGCATCTTTAGATACTCAAAACCCTCTCCATTACTTTAATTAGATAAGATCTTTCACTTCTAGAACTAATTTAATAGTAATAGCTATTTGTACAGTTGTTGAAAATTTTAGACGTTCATTTTAAACCAAAGATTTGCAGTTTATGTCAGGTATCCGAATTTTCAAAGGTTAAAATCATGCTTACTTCTATACAATTAACTATCAGCTTTGTAAAGAAAAATTCAGGCTGCATTTAATGCTACACCATTACAGCTTTTCTTCAATTTAATTAGTAAAAATAGAAAAAATGACCATATTATAAAATATAAATAGTGGAAGGACTATTTGGAGTTACCTAGAAAACTTACACTTCTGTATTACTGTTTATCCCCTAACTCCAGTCTACCTATGGTACAGTAAAACTTTTATAATGGAGGACTCAGCCGTGTACTACTAATTTGAGCGAATGTTTGTAAGACGACCTTTACAAAGATACCCTTACTTGTCCCTCGCCTACCACCACGTCCGAAGCCCGAGCTTACCTTAATAAAAATGAATTGAACTGTATACAAGGAGCGAGAGCGCCGTACAGTTTAACGGATAGTCAATATGGATACTGCATCTATATTGCGTGTGTAAAAATTGAAGGCGCTCACCGCCTTACAAGCAACACTCTCCAACGCCATCCCCTGACACTATTATTACTGTCGGCGCGCAGAAATCATGTGCACCCGAGTTTAAAGGTTGTTTTTGAAAGAACTAAGAAGTATATGAAAACTCCAAAAATACCACTGCTTTCCTTGTTTAATGGTTAATCATGAAATAGGAAATTCAATATTTTATTAGTAGTTGCAGTAATTTTTATCTTAGTTGGAATAAAAGGTACGTGAATTTTAATTAGTTTTCAATGCACATCAAGTTAATACTGTTATTACCCAAAATCCCATACATGTAGCAAATGTATGTTTTAAAACGTTGTTGATATGAATATTTGCTATAGTTTCCAAAAATTTTAGAATTTTATGTTGTCAAAAAAATAGTTCTTATCAATTACCTAAAACATTGTTTCCTTGGCTTCTAGAGGTTGTAAAATTAATTACCTGTTATGTTGTAATCCTTATTACATATATAGTTACGATACATCATTTTCATATGTGGAATTAAATGCGATGATTTTATAAATATTAATAGATTTAGATTTTAAATACATTTATTTTGTTTCAGTTATTTTAATTTGATTTAAATCAATTTAAAATCACCGAATTTACTTACACACGTGAAAACGATGAATCATAACTATATATGTAATAAGAATTAAACAAGACCAAATGATTAATTTTAAGGCCTCTAGAAGAAAAAAACATTTGGTATTTCATAGCAAATTTTTTCTTGAAAACTTATAATTCTAAGATTTATAAAACTTACAGGAAACATTTTTATCTACCACATATTAAAATATAAAAGTACTACGTAAACGGGATTTTTATTAATAACGGTGTACAATTTGATGTGCTGTAAAAACTGGTTAAAATTTCACTACTTTATTTGTTCTAACTTAGATAAAAATTATTAGAACTTATAATACTATGTTTACTAATTCTATGTCATAACGCAAAATCAAACAAAGAAAACAACGGAATGAATGAAGTTTTCATAGGCCTCTTAGTTTCTCATAAAATAAACTTTAAACTCACGTGCACATAATTTCTGCGCCGACACTAAGTAATAAGTCTTGATTGTGTAATACCAAGTCTTGTAAATGTGATTATTTCCCCCCTTACTTTAATTTATACATCTTATATAGAATTATTATTAATTTATATTTTGTGTAATCCTTTATATTTAGATCATTTGTATCCTTGTTATATTAAATATACATATTTTGTCATACTTTTAAATGTATTAATTTATATTGAATGTACTATATAATTAAGGGCTTGTAAGAAAGTACGCTGAACTTTCCATTGACAAAGAGTTTGATTTATGATAGAACGTTAAAATAAATTTAGATGACTTTACTTTACAACACATATAATACATATTATAAAATTTATTACACCTAATTCTTTAAATCAATATCAATGACAAAATAATTCGATTAATAACAATGAACTATTTAGCTCAACATTTTACTTTTAGCTACAAAATCATACACACACTCTAAAAAAATTCATAGAAAAATGTATCACACTAAGTCTGAAGTTAATATGTAACAAATTACAATATATCACATAGTACAAATTATTGTATATTGTATTGCAAACAAACTATTCATGTATTTATTGCTCAACTTTAGGTACTTAAAAATATTTTTGAAATACTACAGCTAATGACAATTCATAAACGATAATATGGCTATCAGTTAGAATAATACTCATCATTATTATTATTTTATTATCCATTATTCATCTCTAAGACACCGATCGTAAAGATATGGGCGAATATGAAGAGTGAATGAGTGAGATGAGTGTAGATGAACGATTGTAGTCATTGTTACTATCTGAGTTCGACTTAGCTCAGAAAGGACTATTTATTGATAGCCCAATAGCCAGGGCAACTATGAGACCTACAACTTTACGTGGAATCCAAACCACGTATTGTTGGTCTAATTTTCAGCTAACTGACAGGTCTGAGATTCAGTTATCTTCCCTAGACAACATCCGAACCTTGACTACCATTCAACACAGACACTCCAGACTTCTCTAGTAGTGTCTACGTTGATGACAACCACTGAGCGGCCGCCGTGCCGGTATTAAGAGAACCGAGAATGGAACCTATCGCCTACAATCTCCCAAACACTTTGTCCCCAAGTAGCTGGGTAACAGCACTGCGCCACCAGTGCCGACTACAAGTTTAAAATACAAAAGCAATTAAGAATATTAAATAAATGCCATTTAAGAGACGCATAAACAAAGTAATATTTTCAAATATTTTTAATAACAATTTGCTAAAAAGGAATGGTAGATTTAGATGAACTGTGCCCTCGTCAGTTTAGAGCTCTCAATCGATTGTTGATTTCTCGATCAAATCCCTGACCGAATTTTGATTGCAGTATTTGAGCCCGGATATTGTCCCGGAAGAGTCAAATCACTATGACGTATGACAAGCTTCAAAGCAATGGCTCCGACGTTTATCGCTGCGTTAACACCTTGCAACCAATATTTTCTGCATTTTGAATAAATTTGGTAACTGTTTTTAATCGATAATAATTAATTTTGTTGTTGCTAATATAAAATGTAACAAATTTGTACCTTACATATTATGACAATTATTATGAAAATTAAAATGAAAATATCAGAGCCTGGGAACGAAACGAAAGCAAATGTTTGTTTTAGAATATTTTATCTGTGAAAAATTTGTATTGGACAAGATATTATTTAAATACAAATATAAAATGTTGTATTCCGAATTTGGAAGTTTAACCCAATTAAATGTTGTATGAAATCATAAATAAAATTAAAAAAACTCACACAAACACATTAAAGTTTCTAACTACTTTTTTATAAATGACGAAGAATGATAATTTTAAGTACAATGATAAAGTTAAGTTCATTAATAAAGTTTGCAACTCTTATTCCCGTTCAAAGAGTTAAGAGAATGCGATTCAATTAAGAAATCATATAAAATGCATTCAGTATTTTAATTTAATTGTTTTGTAATACAATATTGCATTAGAATATACCATTAACTGTATACATTAGTATATAGATTGGAAGAAGAATATTGTTTCGCTAGATAATTAGTAGATTAGTGGACATGTATCACTAATGTAGAGTAGAGGAAAATAATGGGAATAAAAGTAAAAAAGCACTATTATACATAGAAAGGTGTTGATTTTCCGTCATTTATTGGCCATTCAAATCTGGATTTATGTAAAATGAACCCCCCTTATTTTAGTAATATTGAAAATAAATTTGATTGTCAGAAGTTTAATATTTACATTTATTACAATTTCAACCCAAACGATGTTGGACTTTTATGTTTGTATGACATTATCTTTCAATAATTGTTTCTTCAATGTTCGGGTTGAAGTCATGAACCTCTTTAAATTATAACTATCCATCCAAAAATTGTGTTCAAAATTTTTTTATATGCTCATGTATTTATCACTTTTCAATGTTATTTATTCCTTGAAATAAAAAAAAAAAAAAAAAAAAAAAAAAAAAAAAACAAAAAAAATTAATATTAGTATAAGAGATTGACTGCCTGGTAAATAATTCAACTGCAAACAGTTAATTTGTATTCCCATTTTTCATTAAATCACCTACACATTTGTATTTATAACTTGCTTATATACATTGAGTTACATTTTATAATAGCCAAAACAAAACATAGTCCATTTAAGAAAATTCCCGAATTAATCGAAAAACCAGCAACTACCAGTTGAAAGGATTAACGCAGCCATAAACAGGATTTGAAGCCTGTCGTACGTCATAGTGATTTGACTCTTCCAGGACAATATCCGGGCTCAAACTTTGCAATAAAACTTCGGTCAGGGACTTTATCGACCAACAATCGATACAAAGTTGTAAACTGACGAGGGCACAAGGATTCGCAAATATTTATTCCCTTCTCTTTTGGACATTATTATTCAAAATAAATTAACATTTTTCTGAAAACGTTACTTTATTTATATAGATACGTCTTCCTTTGTCGAAATTTAAAAATTGGAATTTCATATTCCAATTTAATATTCTTACTTGATTATTTATTTTTAGCTGTGCTTATTATATCATTTGATATTCATATTAGTTTTTTAGATAATTTATATAAGTACTTTGATGCATAATGTGATATCTTACAGGAAAATGATTAGTACAAGATATAATTTCTGGTTTTGTGATGGAATTATTTTAATAATAAAGATGAATTTATTTTTTATATTTTAAAATTTTTAAGTATGGTGCTAATGACACTTTTTGGCAAACATGAGTCTACAATATACATTTATTGTGTATATTACGGATTAAAATATTTGCCTTAATTGTCAATTTTCCTATATAATAACAATATGCTGAACTATATCAATGAAAGTTAAAGTAAATGTTATTGATTCTTAGAGTTTTTTCATTATTACGTATTTTTATTTATTAATTTTTTTAATTAAATTATTTCTGTGTGTTGAGAGCTAGATATGAAGGAATACACTTACTCTTGCACTAGAAGTTGTCAAATCCACAGACGGGTGTGACTGGGGGAGGATCTGTACGACCTCCAGTCCAGTGGAGTGAGTGTCTGGTACGTTAAACAACAAGGTATGTAGTCACTACTCTTGTACTAGAAGTTGTCGTAGCCACAGACGGGTGTGTCTGGGGGAGGATCTGTCCGACCTCCAGCCCAGTGCATGTGAGAGTATGATAGCACGTTAAACAACAAGGTATGTATGGATACACTTACTCTTGCACTAGAAGTTGTCGAAGCCACAGACAGGTGTGTCTGGCGGAGGATCTGTCCGACCTCCAGCCCAGTGCATGTGAGAGTATGATAGCACGTTTAAACAACAAGGTATGTATGGATACACTTACTCTTGCACTAGAAGTTATCGAAGCCACAGACAGGTTTGTCTGGCGGAGGATCTGTACGACCTCCAGCCCAGTGCAAATGAGTGTCTGGCACGTTAAACAACAAGGTACGTATGAATACACTTACTCTTGCATTAGAAGTTGTCGAAGCCACAGACAGGTGTGTATGGGGGAGGATCTGTACGACCTCCAGTCCGGTGGAGTGAGTGTCTGGTACGTTAAACAACAAGGTATGTATGGATACACTTACTCTTGCACTAGAAGTTGTCGAAGCCACAGACGGGTGTGTCTGGTGGAGGATCTGTACGACCTCCAGCCCAGTGCATGTGAGAGTATGGCACGTTAAACAACAAGGTACGTATGGATACACTTACTCTTGCACTGGGAGTTGTCAAATCCACAGACAGGTGTGTCTGGCGGAGGATCTGTCCGGCCTCCAGCCCAGTGAATGTGGGTGTCTGGCACGTACTCCAAGGAGTGTTTCAGTCCAATGTAATTTGCCACAATCTAGAAACCACATTTAAATTTATTTACTTTAAATTAAACATGAAAATAATGTAATACATGTTTTGTTGTATTAATGAATATTTTAAATGTTCAGTCGCTAGATAAATACAATATTTAAATTACTGTGAGACACGTCATTAATATATTGAACAACTAGGTACGTGAATTTAACTTTTAATCCTCATTAATGTCCTGCTCCATACTTTACAGCTATTCACGGTAAATTTTAAACCTCTTTGAAAAATTTAAACCTAAAATAGTCTGTAATAGTTGCTTATTTTAAAGTGTAGGTTACAACATTAATGTTTTAAACCTATATTTAAGAAAAGTAAAATTTTTTCAACAGTGTCTACTTTAAACTAGTTAGTAGTATTTGTACATCGATTATTTAATAATTACCTCACGAATAAAAGGGCATAATGCTATTATTAGTTTAGTTAAAAATTACTGCATCATAGATCAAGTCAAATCTAAATATTTATTGTCGATTAACAATGTATTATTGCATGACAAGAGTAAAAAATAATATAATGTTTCAATAATTACAAACAGTCATATAATCTAAAATTTTTCTTTATCAGATAGGAAGGCTCTTATAGAGTAATACTCCTTGGTTAACAGAACTAACATTTTTCTTAACATTTTTAGTGAGTCCTGAGCCCTAAGACGTGATTGAAGGTTATTAAATATTTTTACCACAGATGCAGAAATTTGTTTTTCAAAACATTTAGTACAGTGTTTTGGAGTTGGTATTTTGTTGAAATTTCTCAATGTATAATTAGAATCTGTTTCATGCGCGTGAAGTTGGATGTTTTGTTTAAAAAAGTACAACTGTTTTGTTTAATATTACTGTTATAGCTTTCAAGATTCCTTTTTTAACGTTAGACTTTCAAAATGGTAAGTTATCATTAAAGCATTAAGATTATTTACCATTTCTTCAACTATAGTTCAGTCTACTAAAATTCCTCATATACATTTGTATTTGTTATGTAAATTGTAAATATGAGCTTCATATATGAATACAAAAAATCCGTGTCATAGTATATAAAAGGGTCTAACACTAACATTTGAATATACATTTAAGAGACTATAATATAGAAGCAAAACGATGTGAGGTTGAAGTGATGCGTACTTTAAATATTATAAGAACAACAATGTGATCTTGAGGCTACCTTGAATTTACTTGTTAGTTAGCGAACGGTAGAATGTACTGTTACTTTAAGAGATATATATTTTTATTAAGTTATTTTAAACTTTAGTTTTATTTAAAAAAAAAACAAATTTCTAATTGAAAGATTTTTTACAATTTATATTACAATTAGTTATATTTTATCGAAAAACAGTATTCATTAAATTAATTAATTAAAAGCTTTAATAAAAAATAAAAAAAAATACTTGGTCAATTTGTGGCGTGTTTCTTAAGATTGTTATTTTATTATAGGTGTTATAGTTTTTCGAACACCTTATATTTATTTACGTAAGATCATGTTATGTCCCTGAAATATTTAGATAATGTATTTCTTCATTTGAAATCACAGCTTGATGAAAAGAGAAGATCTGGGTTATTTTAGAGAGTGAAAATAAATTATTAATATCGTAGAATGATTAATTTAAAATTTAAGTTTGATCCAGCTTAAGTTCCCCAAGGGTAATCTCAAAAGGAAATGCACAATTATTCAAGAACTCTATTTTAGAAATGTTTAAAGCCGAATTTTTGACTGATTGCTAAATATAAATTTCTATGTTTTTCTGCTCCATATTCCTACTCCTTTTTCCATTACAAAACAAACTTATAAATCATTTTACGTTCATGTAAGAACTACAGTTTGTATTTTTACCGACAAAATCCTTAATGAAATACCTATTGATCGCTACAAAAACCGTAGTAAAATATCCTCCCATCAGTCATCATTATTATTATAAACAATTATTTGATATTAAAATGCTGTTCGTCGAGATATGAATGAATATGAGAGGTGAATGAGTGTGATGAGTTTAGTAATTGTTACTATCTAAGGTCAACTGTTCTTCAGAGACAAACAATAAAAATGGTTCAAAAGCAATTTCACACTATGGGACCTATGGATTTAATAACTGGGTTACATAACTGAACCACTTTTGTTGTCAGCTATGAGTGGGTTCCAATATTTTTGAATCCAACGTAACACAACTCACAACTAGTTATAAAATAAGTAACTACCCCACCATTTCGGTAAAATAAGTAACTAACCCACCATTTCGGTAAAATAAGTAACTACCCCACCATTTCGGTAAAATAAGTAACTACCCCACCATTTCAATAAAATAAGTAACTACCCCACCATTTCAATAAAATAAGTAACTATCCCACCATTTCAGTAAAATAAGTAACAACCCCACCATTTCAGTAACATTGGTTCCAAGAACCTTCCATCGCTTTGGTGAGATCCTGAACATCCCCAGCATTATACATTCATTGTTGATTCTTCACATACAAATCTCGTATATCAACCAAACGAGATCATAATCACTATCCCTGTGAACTATCATCAAGCTTGATTATAGTGGGTGGCTCTTCTTTATTTCATAATACAATGGCCATCCCGTAATATATTATATTGAAAATACACTCTTTCAGTCATTCGTTTGTATTATGGAATGAATTAAAAAAACATATGTGGTAATCTAAGCTTACTTACCCATCCCTCCGGGGCTATCTCTGAACAACCTGATCAATATAAAAAATTAATCTGCAGCCACTCTCGTAGATAACAAAGTTTTACAGCCTATAAACGCCTGTAAATCTACATAAGGTGGTGGAGGGGGGGGGTGATAGGTTGTATAGTCGTGCCAGAGTCAAAAGAAATTTCCTGAAAATATTCCCAATGAAAACAAAATTAGCTTAGCTGTTTTGTCATATTTAGTTTTTGTGTCAGCTCTTTGAAATATATTATTAAATTCATGTCATGTTATTCTTATGGAAACAAAAGTAAAGTTGTGGCACTATTTCTACCCATTTTACATGGAACTTTTAGTAATCCTACCTCAGTGGGTATCTTTGATACAAAAGCCAACTTTTCTCTAAATTTTATTGAAATGTGTTAAACTGTTCAAGAGAATATGTGATCAGTGAGTACCCACACGGATACGATTAAAAGGCTTTTCAGACCCCTTCAACAATAATTGTTGTATTGCAGAAAATAAAATAATTAAAACCTTATACAATCGGTTAGTTTTTCTAGTAAATAATTTAAACGACAATATTGACCAAACATTAAATTTAGATATATTTACTAAGCTTGACTAATAAAACAATAAGTTTTAAAGAGTTTAAGATTTATTTTAAATATAAATCATGGCAAAAAAATTATAAATTGAAAGTTGTAATTTAATATTTTTTCTTTTAAAAGTGAAAGGTTTAATTAGGTTAAAACTAATGTAATACCAAAATAAATATATGCAGTTGAATTAAAAATATTATAAATTAAAACGTAAATTCCTTAATTGTTATTGTTTTTGAAATTAGGGTAGCTACGTCCGAGATATGTTCTCCCTATGATGAGGTACTAGTGTCTGCAGTATATCAACCTGAAGCACAGACTGGAGTTATAGACCATAGAGGTAATTTATCCTACGGGGTAGCAACTGTTTTATCCTGAACTGTTTCACAGGTCGCTGAAACGGAAACTGTGAGAGGGTTAATATTATTAAGGTTCGAGATGCCAACGCAGCTTATGTATATTTTAAGGTATATATAAATGATTACTTGGGAGTAGGAAGAGTATGAATGGCATGTGTAGTCTTGTTACTACCACAGTTCAAATTAGCTCGAAAAGACCGTTAATAGCCTACTAGCCAGGGCAACTGATGAAAAACACTTTCTTATTGAATACTTTATAATTTGTAAAAATATACTTAAATGGTACAAGAAAAATTGAAAATATCCTATATTCGAAGCCTTTCTATTACTAGACACGTTTAGAACTTATACATCATTTTTTCATTAATCAATTTAATAGGAAAAGCCATAAAATCAAACTATCTTGATGCATATTCGACACACCACACAAACGAACACAAATTATTTAGCAAATAACAAACCAGGGATTTTCTAATGTTCTCATTTTTTTATTATTATTTATTTTATATGAGGTGATTTATTTTATACCGTTATTTTTATTTAGTATTACAAAATTAAGTTTTGGTTAGTTATTGATTTTAACTATGAAACCCTTGCTTTCGAAAGGCCTCAAGAAGACTTTTTACATTTGTAATAGATTATGTGAGTTTTATTTCTACGAAGTATCATGTAGTATTGGTCCAATAGTCAGATAGTTAACAAGCGTGATACTAAGTAGGCAACTCTTCTTTACACATCATCTGGGCCTTTAATACCACCCAACATAGACACCATGACTTCCGACATGGACACCCATACACGTACATTGGTATTGAATATGTGGGTGGGTGGGTCAATACCACTGTACGTGTATGGGTGGGCGGGTGAGCCAATGCCACTGTGCGTGTATTGGTGGGTGGGTCAATACCATTGTACATGTATGGGTGGCCAACACCACTGTACGTGTATTGGTGGGTGGTTGGGTATATACCACTGTACGTGTATATGTGGGCGGGTGAGCCAATGCCACTGTGCGTGTATGAGTGGGTGGGTGGGTCAATACCACTGTACGTGTGTATTGGTGGGTGGTTGGGTATATACCACTGTACGTGTATATGTGGGCGGGTGAGCCAATGCCACTGTGCGTGTATGAGTGGGTGGGTGGGTCAATACCACTGTACGTGTGTATTGGTGGGTGGTTGGGTATATACCACTGTACGTGTATATGTGGGCGGGTGAGCCAATGCCACTGTGCGTGTATGAGTGGGTGGGTGGGTCAATACCACTGTACGTGTATTGGTGGGTGGTTGGGTACATACCACTGTACGTGTATGGGTGGGTGGGTGAGTCAATACCACTGTGCGTGTATGTGTGGGTGGGTGGGTCAATACCACTGTACGTGTATTGGTGGGTGGTTGGGTACATACCACTGTACGTGTATGGGTGGGTGGGTGAGTCAATACCACTGTGCGTGTACCACTGTCACCTTCTTGTGTTGTTGACACTCTGTACGTGTATGGACACCCTGACTTCCCTAGAGTGTCCACGTCGATGGCAGCTGTTGAGCGAACACCATGTCAGAATTAAGAGGTCAGCGTGTATAACCAATTGCCTTAAATCTCCTCAACACTTTGTCCCCAAGTAGGCTATCACTGCACCAATAGTGAAGACAATATTTAATTAAATAAGTCCCAGTCGTGAAAAATATGCACAATAAACCTTTCTTCTGAGCATAACTAACAGTACAAATAGATCTGAGTTATGTCAAATAGTGAAAAAGAAAATGCATATTGTTGGTTATACTTTAAAGTGTCTTTAGTCCTTTGTATGAAACGAAATGTAAGAAAACAAATGCTAAATATTCTAGTCCTACTTATTGCTCCATATTATTCTTTAAGCTACATACCATTAAGCGGATTCCTCAAGGGTGTTCAACAGTCATTTTTTATTTTAGATGTTACTCTTCTCATAACTTAAATGTTGTGTTTAGGGAGATGAATTCAAAACAATGTTTTATGGAACTATGGTGTATAAAGTTTCTAAATTGGACTTTATAGATACAAAACCTGATGATATACCATTCGAAATAGTTTTTTTAATATAGTGGACAAAACGACTAACCAACCTATTGCAAAGTCAAAATAAAAAAATAAAACTGTAATCCACTTTTTCCCATAAATTATATTTGAAATTTTTTTAGTTGAAATCTAAAGATTATATTATTAATTAATTAAAATATAATACATAAAATTTGCTTGAAACTAATGAGTTGTGTACTTTTGTACAATTTGAACTGTTAGATGAGAGGAGAACACGGTGTGTGTGCGTAGGTGTGTTAGTGAGGCAGGCTCTTTCGTACTCCTAGCGACAGTTGAGATGAAATCTAGAACTAAATTCCCTCTAGCGCTAATCTGAGTACCTGGACAGACACCCTTTAATATTAGGCAACTTTACAAGTATTACCTTGAACTCGCCAGTCTCTGGGTCCATGTCCAGCAGAGAGTAGTCTGCTATACGGTCACCATTAGCATCTATGTTCACATCCCCAGTGATTCCTATGAAGATCAACACATTAAAATAAATAGCGTTACTATGTATTATAGAATGAAAAAAATGTTACTCTATGTAAATATATCTTTTAATATAATATTCTTAAGTCTGTGGTAAGACTCTTACCCACGCTGTATCTAAAGTGACAGTATGCAGTAAAATGAAGCTAGCTGTAGCTACAAATTTTGCCGGCCATACGTACAGTAATATGTCGTTGGTTAGATGGTGGCTACACTTGCTACAAATTGTAGCTGTCTTCTTACGTTACTGTTTGTCGCAGGATATAATTGCCTTCTCCTCTCGTGTACTGTTGGTACTCTAACCATTGGTAGATAATAGTTTGCCAAATTGCAAGAACCAATTACTAAAGTCAAGAACCAGAATATACTTTTCACTACCAAAACTGTTATTATACTTAGTTTCTGTAATTAAAATTAAAAAAAAAAATAAAAATAAATTACTCATCAATATTTTCTTCCTCTAATTGGCTAAACTAATTCCATATTTTATCAAAAATATTGTTCGTCCAGGCTTAATTTATCGAAATAAGGTTTTAAAAATATTTGCACTTTGGATCGCACAAACTTTACTATCAAATTTCACGACTGATGATAGTAAACATTCATCAAGGTACAACCTACAGACCGATATATCTATCGCAAGTGTTGCCATCATAAGCGCGCGCAACTCTTCTTTGCACTGCCGTCCCTAGACCGACATACTACTGCTCCGTCTAGCGGTAGAATGGTTACACCTTCATATATACAGGGTGTAACTGAAACACACCGACAAACTTCAGGAGGTTTATATTACCTTAAATTCCGTCAAGTGGCCCAAGAATTTAAGGTAATATAAACCTCTAATATAATTAGACAGTGGTCCGGAGGCAATACATTATGAAACTTCAGGAGGTTTTTCCTAGGGCCAAAATAAGCAAAAACTTCTTATAAGCACATGGTCTAAAATGCATTGTTCTCCGGGTGCCTGTATGTTTGTGTTTTTTACATTATATATTTTTTCTAAACAACCATGAAATCTAGGAAGTTTAAATGTTCAACATATGCTATAAAAATAAAATATATTAAATTAATATTAAAATTAAATATTATATTAATATTAAAAATAAAACACCTTTAATTAAAAATAAAAAGTTTATATTTATACAACAAAATTTAAAACAGCTTCTCGTTAAAAATGTTGATGTTGAATTCCTTAAAAACTACATCCTGTATTGTTACTGTACTAGAATAAAACAATTTTATAATGTCACTATTTAAAAAACTGTACGCTATTAATCGAAATTTCACAAGAAATACAAAAGTTGTTGTATTTTTTTATTTAACTTAGTTATGCGTTAAATTAACAATTGTTCAATTTTTAGAAAATAAAATATTCTAAATGTACTAACAAAATAGAATAAAAATACTTAAAAATACATTATGTATGACCAAGTTAAACTGTTATTAATAGGAATCACTAAATAACTTAAAGTACCTGCAATTAATTCAAAACTGTAGGAATCAGCTTTAGGAAACAAAACAAAAGTAATGCTGGGCTATTTATTGTCGGAAATGTATAAATTTAGAATGTTTTTGGAGACAACAAACTTTACTATAGGATATCTAACGAAACATTATGTAATTGTCAATATCTAACGAATGTTTTCCTTCGGTATAGGATATACATTTTTGTTATTTTTATTCTAACAATTAATTATTTTATACATTTATATGTAAGTACCTTTTTTTAAGTTTATCTGTCTGATTAAATCATAACAATGTTTATTTGATTAGTTTTCGCAGAGGCAAAAAGCCTATGTAAAATTTGTTCCCGCTATATTAAATTGTTAACTTGAACCTATGTTAACTTAAAAGGGAAATAAATTGATTTTCTTTCTTTAAAAAAGTAGTTTAATAATATTTAACTAGAAATATAAAGTAAAAGGCTATAATTAACACTCAACTTAAATATAATTTAATTTACTATAACATAAAACAGCGTTTAGTTCTATTTAGTGGATATGTTCCTGTTTTAATATGATTATTATATCCAAAGTAACTTATTCAATGTGCGAAAATAACTTGTTTTGTGACATTAAATTAAAAGTACAATTAGGAATTTCACATTTCGAAATGGTTATATTAGTAACAAGATTACTTTCAACAGTCCTAATAATACTAATACTAATTAGTATTATTTAGTATGTCATTATTTTAGACTATCTTCTATTTTTATTATTTAATGTATTGAATAAATTTAAACAGAACGCAATTTGAATTCTGATCATACTTAAGGACATCGTAAACATTACATAAAACAATGCTACATAACTGTCTAACGATAAATCTCTGATATAAATATTAAAAAATATATATCTCCAAAACTGTCACAATATATTTTGCTGCCTTGAGGTGGATGTATTTAATTTAATTATGTGGAAATTGTTTGAACTAACTCAAATAGAGCATACGTGATTGACTCGAAAATAAATATAACAAATTCGAAAATACTTGTTATAATTTTCCATACTTGTTTAAATGTATACTTGTTATAAATTTTTGGGCCACGATTCATATTATCAATAAATACACAATTTAAAATAAAAATCCAAATATAAAGCTTGCTTGAACTTGAAATCAGAATAACAAGCCATTAGTCAATAATTGTTGCACATTAGACCATATTGGTCATAGCTCATTCAAAATTTGTCAGAATTTAGGAGATCTAAGTAATTCGTTAATGTATAAATTTCTCAAGCCAAACAAATTTGAGAGAAGGGCTGAGAATGACGATGCCCACTCCAAGTTCTTGCGGGATTCTCTGCCCCTTTGTTAATATTTCAAATTCACTATAGGCCAATTTCTGTGGATTTTTTTGGCAATAAAGTCATGTTATTATTTATTTAAAGTTGTTGTAGTCTGCATTATAGCATAATTTATTTGTTTAGACTTATTTGTTGTTTAGTCTAATTTATTTTTACAGTGCTCAATTTTCTATTTTCAATTTTTTTAATGATATAAAGTTACGTATAAGGAATTAATTGTAGATTTACTTCCGCTTTAACTTGGATATGTTAAATTTGTGATTTTGGGATACATTTGTTAACGTTGTGATTGGTTAACCCATTCATACTGAAGGAAACAAACGAACTATAAATGAGTTCCTGAATGATATTTACAGATATATAATTGAGGAACTCATGATTAATTGAGGAATTCATTTAATATATACGTTTTAGCACAATCTTAAACTGAGACTATATTCAGCAGTTTGTATAGATTAAGATTATGTTATGACTGTGTTAAGTATGGGCTTGGAAAAATAAATTAGATCGCCTGTGAGGTTGAACCTGTTTGTTTATAGGTAAGGCTATGAACATATGGATATGTAAGAATGTCATTATACGGTACAATACGTAACTGAGTGTCTTAGTAGGACAAGGATAAATAAATAAGTATAATAAATTAATTAACTAAATTAAATTTATAAAATAATTAAATGTAATCAAACACATAAAAATAACAATTTAAAAAATTTAATTTAAACAAAATACATTTAAAAATGTTTGTATCTAATTATTAAATAAAAAATAGTGTATACAATAAACCATATGGTTATACTAAAGCCAAACAGGTCCAACCTCACAGGCAAGGTGTACATTTTCAGATTCGTTCTTAACATGTTTAGACTGTAATATATCTGTTTGTCTTACCCAATACTCACTGTTTGTAATACTCATAGTGTAATAGTACTTAATACTTTTACAATTATCTAAATTATTAATCGAAAGTAATGTATTCGCTTTCTTTAAATAGAACTGAAGTTATTAAAATACTCCTCTTTCCCTATAATGAATCTGGTAATCTAAGATATAGTAAATTATATATGGAATGTTCACTGAGCAGTGCTCACTTTGAGGTAGTATCCTCCATTCCCCTCACGAGTATATCGAATGTTGAGGACGTACATACCTTCAAAAGACCTATTCCACATCCGTTGAGTTATGCCGTAGCCGTCTCTCTGGCTGCCGCCACTGCTCAGAGTCTCGTTGAGGGCCAGTGCGTACAACAGGACGGCGTCGTAGAAGGCCGTCACGAACGTACTAACTGACTCAGTTCCGAAGGAGAAGTTGAACTCTTCTTTGGCTAGGCGTTTTACCTAAACAATAAAGTTATATATAAATTATATATATCTGAGATTGATGTTTCAAAGTTTTCTGTTGGCGTTGTAGAGTTCATGAGTTTGAACATTTGTGGCAGATTTTCTAGGGTTAAAAAAAGTAATTTTAAAGTAGAAGTAGTTGTTAGGAATCTAGTGCAAGTCGACGCAAAAAAATTATGTCAGGAGTGTCAGGAGTGTTTAGGCTTGTAAAGCGTTGTTTCTTTTTTCTTTTTTTTTAATCTGCAAGCGTTAGAGAACTCCCACAAATTGAAAGAACTCCCATCTGAGATGCATTACAACTAAAGAGATTACTATCTAAACATTTTTTTTCAAAGTGACATTAAAATGTTTTCCCAAATATTTACGTATTGAAATAAATAGCTTTATAAAAAAATCCAATTTTCTGACAATAGACTTTATACTAAAATATATGAAAAAGTGAAAAATATTTAATATACGAGAATGAATTTAATTGTAAGGAATAATCTGTTTTTAATGTTAACAGGTTGAAATTGCATTTATTACTCATGCATCATTATATTGTTATTGCAATTATTACTATTTATTTTATACCAATTTGGAGTATTTTTCAAATATTTATCTCATACGGCCCAAGGTAAATTGATATATTTGTAATGATAGTAGGATGGGGTACGTATTGAATGACCCCAATACTATCTATCCTCCCACTTCCTTTTGTGAAGCTTAAATCAAATCTAACTGGAATTTAATTTCTTGCCTTCTAAGTATTCCTGATTTCCCTCTAATTTTTCCATGTTTATTTATTGAAGTAAATAATTTTACTTTACGAAGTAAGTGAAATATTCTGCTACCTTAAGGGCTTTTTACTATATAATCGTTGTCAATTAAGTTTATTTATACCAAATGCCAATAGGTTAAGCTTAATTTAGGTCCTAAACTTCTCGTTACATTTTTTATAAATATAAATATTTTTGTAAATAATTTACACAATAACTAGCTTAGTTCATAACGTTTAGCAATATTAATTCATTATACTTTACCTCTGAGCTGAAATTCCGATAGGCCTCATTGTTGGGAGTTCTAGCGGTGACCGTTAGGAGCGCTGAGTACGCTTTCCTTGCCCTTGAGTTGCGTTCGTCTGTGTCTCCCTTGACGTACCAGGGGTTGTGGCGGTTCATACTACAACAAACAAAATGGGTCCCATCACTTCACCTTGAGGCACACCAAAGACGATAAACCCGACGCACTGTGAAAAGCTACTATCACTATAAAATTAAAACCTTAGTAGATTAGTATCGCAAAATATGTACATCGCTAGATTAGGAGTGATCTTACAAAACGAACAGACTAAACAGAAGCTGCAACTGACTCAGTTCACAGCTTGACCAGTTAATTGACACTCCAATCCTCACAATTAGTAACAATTAGAAGACAAGGACACAAATAGTCTGCAGAAATATTTCATGCCATGTGGGAGAAATGCAATTCACTCTAATCAAACAGTCATATGTTGCATCATAAAGTTGTAATGGAGTTGTATACATTGTAGAAACCCCCTAAAGTTATAAATTTAAATCTATACATGTGAAAAATTACATGTAATATTTTTCCTATATGTAAAATACTTATATGTACGTATAGTATGGAGCATCTATTTATTACCTTTATTGTTATTTTTAAATTAGTAAGTTAGTGACTTTTTACTTTAATAACAAAATAAAGTATTTATACAAATTATAAACTCTCCTCATATTTATACAAATCAAAACTTAGTAACTATATCACGTATTTAATAGAAAATTATGTATAAAAAATAATAAAAATCCCATTTCTTAGGAAACTTATTAATTCATAGCACTTTCAACTTATTTTATTTATAATTTATATATATATATATATATATATATATATATATATATATACTTTATTTTGTTATTAATGTAAAAAGTCACTAACTTACTAATTTAAAAATAACAATAAAGGAAATAAGTAGATCGAAATGTGTTTTACTATGTAAATATTACAAAAAATGTATTTATATCCAATATTTGTACTCAAATAGCAATAGGCTAGAGGAATACATAAAAATGACTACTTGAAGAATATTTGTTGTACAAATTAATAAGTAAAGAATTTGAACATGAAAAATTTAATTTAATAGGGAAATAATTAGTCAGTTGTATTTATATAACGTTAAGGTAATAAACAACAGAACATAACTGAATATTATTCGAAAGGTTTTATTTAAGGATAAGAGAATATTAGTCTTACAAACTGCCTCAATGTAATTGGGTCTAGTACCTGTATTGGAGCATGAAAATAAAATAAAATAAAATAAAATAAAATAAAATAAAATAAAATAAAATAAAATAAAATAAAATAAAATAAAATAAAATAAAATAAAATAAAATAAAATAAAATGAAATGAAATGAAATGAAATGAAATGAAATAAAATGAAATAAAATAAAATAAAATAAAATAAAATAAAATAAAATAAAATAAAATAAAATAAAATAAAATAAAATAAAATAAAATAAAATAAAATAAAATGAAATAAAATAAAATAAAATAAAATAAAGCTCAGTATAATTTTCCTTACAAACTGTTATACGTTAATAGCAGTTAATATAACTGTTATACGTTATAATGTTAAAACATGATGAAAATATAGGGCAAGGGCTGATGTTTTCAAAATGTGGAATACTCTGATTGTATTCAAACCTAATTATTCAGATTATTTTATACATAAGAAGTGAGGTATATTAAATTGAAGGATTTACAGAAGTCTACGATGAGTGTGAAACACCTGTGGTTACTAACAGAGTTTGATTCATGCTAATAAAGAGTCATTTATAAATAGCCATCAGCAAGGGCCACTAAGTGAACTTTAATTTGATGTGTAATTTGAACCACGTAGAATCGGTCTGAATATCACCTGATTGACAAGGCTTACACTCGGTTATTTTCCCTAGTAAAACACGTAGGCCCTAGCCATCATCCATCTTGTGCGCTCTAGAACTGTCTAGTAGTAAACACGCCAGTGGCAAACGTTGAGCTGACGCCATGTTTTTATTAAGAAGATCGACTATATAATCTATTATCTACAATCTCATAACAACTGTCCCAAGTAGCTGGGTAAACCATGATTGCCGACTAAATTATTATTGGATCTATTCCGTTAATTCTCTACCATTGCTTTTTTCTTTTAGTTAATTCACTATCACTTCATAAATATTATATTGCTCTAAAAACTATTTCGCAATAATCTTTACGTTCACTGTGGTATTCATAATCCACTAGAAATCCGATAATTGCTAGCCTCTCTTATCACCTTCCAAGAACTTGCACATGGATAATGCAATCAGCAGTAAGTCAATCATTTGATTTACTAGTTTGTGATCAACTTTAGTAGCCACCTAAACTGACCTGATCTAACCTAACCGAACCGTAATTGCGACAAAACAAAAAGTATTAATTATTAACAACCAATGTATTAAAAACAAGTTATTATGTTAAACCCACCCGTTGTTTAGTAAATAGCGTCATCAACTATTTAATGCAAACACATACGTACACTACGTAAAAGTACACAAGTATCTTGATAGATACCTCCATCCCGAACTAATATGAGAAGCAGTAGTATACCAATTAAAGATTAAGACATTTTTCAAAATTGTAATTTGTCAACTTCCCATCATTAGTGTACTGTATTTGGGGTAACACTCTTCAAGTAATGTTTAGTTTGGGCGAGCCGGTGGCCGAGTGGTCTAAGGCGTCAGGACTTTGAGCTTGGGTTAGAGATAGCGCTGGTTCGAATCCGGCCTAGACTGAAAGATTTATCAGTAATATTCACCTTGTACTGTACAGGTTCGCCCCCTTACTCTGACTGAATAAGTTCCTCGCACAGATCAATGGTCTATGGGGAATGGTCAGAGTAAGGTTAAAGGAGGAGATCGGCCTCTCCTTTAAAAAAAAAAAAAAAAAAAAAAAAGTTCCTCCCACCTGCCTCACATTTAAGACAACAGCCTTTACTTAAACTCCTCCCAAAAAATACGACTTGGAGAAAAAATCTTTCTAAAATGTAGAAAAGAGCCTCTCTGCACAAACAATTGGTTCAAATAATACAAATATAAACAGAGTATGTACAATTTTGCTCATACTGCAACAAACAAAAAGGGTCCCATCACTCCACTTTGAGGCACACCAAAGATTATAAACCCGTCGCACTGAGAAAAGTTACAGTTAAAACCTTGGTAGATTATTATTACAAAATAAGTATAACGCTAGACCAGGAGTGAGAGTTTATAAGACCAGCAGACTAAACAGAAGCTGCAACAGTCTATTACTTTTCAATTGCGTAGCTTGGTACAATGTTTAATTGGCATATAAGAAATAAAGGGCTTTTGATTGAACGTGAAACCCCCAAACAAACAACAGAACGGAAAAATATAATTTATCTACGTATAAATCCCACTGATATAAACAGAATCCAAAATTATTAACTGTGAGGGAATTCATTCTTGTATATCCGGCCTAAGTAAATGTCTGCGTGGGAGTTACCGACCGTTGATCGATTGATCGAATTGTGCCAAACAGCATCATTACTCTTGTTGACAGCGCTGAGGATACCTTATCATTCACAGACTCCCTTTGTAACTAGAGAATAAATAAGTTTATCGACATGTATTTCAAACTAGCTACGAAGTATTTTCAAAAGTAATTGTATTGATTTTATGTTTAACTCTTATTCTGTAATTTAGTATTCAATAAAATTATTTACTGAACAATACGCAATTCGTCAAAAACAATTACCAAAGAAAATTTACTAATTTATGGATAGCTATCCTTTGAAAAGACATCGTATATTAGACGAATTCTAAAGATATCAAGATAATTATGAGGTACAGTTTTGCAGGTTTGATTTTTATTTACTTTATGAATATAGCCTTCAAATTGTCATGTAAATATTAGCGTCTTATACCCAATACATGAAAATAATAAAAAAATAGAACCTATTAAAATATTCTATAATAATAAATATTATTTATAAAAGTTTCTGACTTTAATGAAGATGATTTATTTAAGAAAGAAAACTGTCTATGTACGATCCTTCTCACTTCATCCATGCTCATCAAACTACCAAATTATTAGTTTTGATACTTGTATATTTATTACTATACATACATACATAGGGGAAACGACATGCCCTACTAACTTATTTAGGCGGGCTGTTAATCAAATATATCTATTTATACATATATTTATTAAACTTTTCAAAATATACATTTTATTTTTAATTCATTAAATATTATTTAGTTATTTTTTCCTTAGATTGTGTGTTTGGTTATATTACACCATTAGTTTTATTAATATGTGCTGTAACAAACAAACGTACGTGTATACTCAGTGTAATAATTTACACTAGTGATAGTCAATGACACTGAATTTGGTCATTGACTACAATATATTATATCATTGGAAGCCATCATATTATAGCCAGACCACTTTCCTCAGATTTTAAGAGTAGTTTTATTGTTAATATATGCTTTACTATGTCGTGACAGAATTTAAAGCATTAAAACACTTCAGTTTCTCAAGATTATGGTAGGCATGAGGAGCATAAATCAGTTGCTTTATGAGGAGCATAAATCAGCTAAAATCACCCCATTGTGTATTTTATAGGAACAAAACTAGTAATTAGTAAAACTCTTTGTAAATTTCATTAATTTCATTAATTTCATTAGAAAAATAAAATGCAGTCTGAATTTACAGATTTAATAAAAATGATTAAGAACTGATACAATATTAGAACTATAGAGATAGTTCTTATAAAACTAAGAACTATAGATTTTTAAATATGAGACATCGACTCAACTTTGTGCATATTTTAAGTCGAATAGAAATGATTACATGAGTGTAGGATTAATGTAAATGACCAGTGAAGTCTAGTTACTAACTGAGTTCGATTAAATTTCAATTAACAATAAAATGGGTAATTTATTAATAGCTTAATAGCGAAGGAAACTGAGGGACTTACAATTTTACATTGAATCCGAAATTCATGGTATTAATCTGATTTTCAACTTAATGACAAACCTGATAATTATTTATCTCCTCTACACAACATACGAACAGTGACTAAGATCCAACATGGACACATAGGATTTCTATAGTAGTGCACACACTAATGCAACCACTGAGTGGATGCCATGTCAGTATTTAGTGGATCGAGCATAAAACCTTTCGCTTACAATCTCCACAAGATGTCTTAACCATACCATCAATATAAGAACTCAGTCTGATGGCTTTCTCCTAGATAAAAAAGTCTTGTAGACTAGAAATCCCTATAAGTCTACTTTACGGGGGTTGTAAACTAGTTAAAAAATATCATAATTATTAGAATGAACTTAAACATTTCACAATTAAAACTAAATTAACAAAGCTGTTTTAAATGAATTATTAAATTAAATAAACGCCATATTACTCTTATGAAAAAGGAAACTTTTAGGGGTTATCTATACTCCTTATATAGAAATGAAATTACGTGAATTCCACACTTAGTGGGTTTCTAAGATACAAAAGCTAACTTCCCTTCGAATGTTATAAAAATGTGTAAGGAGATTCTTGAGATTTCGTGATGAGTGAAGTCGCTCGTTTTTGGATGTTATATGTTAAGATAACATATAAAGAGTACATTATACAATTCAGTTATTTATGTATTTTAGTAAACGATGAATTTGTATTTATGAAGAGATAGTTAATTAATAGATTACGTACCTTATCGTCTTCAATTCCTGTTATAGTAACAAGGTTTACTATAGTTTCGACTATCAAGTAGTCATTTTCAAAACTCAAGAACGTTAAATCTTCATAAAAGTGATGTCGTCAAAGAATAAATATTAAAACACAATTAGTAACATTTAAACGAGATTGTACAAAACACAATTAATTGTACAATCTCGTTTAAATGTTACTAATTGTATTTTAAAATTTATTCTTTGAAGACATCACTTTTATGAAGATTTAACGTTCTTGAGTTTTGAAAATGACTACTTGATAGTCGAAACTATAGTAAAACTTGTTACTATAACAGGAATTGAAGACGATAAGGTACGTAACCTATTAATTCAAATACCAATTCCAGAAGGCTAATCATGAATAGATAGTTAATATGAACTTTTATGGGAAATATAAAAAATCCATTCAACAAATGTTTATGACAGAGCTGACTGGTTACTTAATCGTCAATAAACTTGTACCTTTACTACTAGGATGTCCTAGATTACAATGTAGATAAACAACAATGTTTTTCAAATATCTACTTATAAAACCAAAGCATAAAGCCATTGTCTAACAAAAACAGACATGGAATCCAATGAAACAATGCATGAAAAAAAGACTTCCGTTTGCATTCAAAACGTGTTTTGAAAAGTTTAATATCAATGGTGTGATATATCATACGTTTGTCTAATGCAAGTTAAGATTTCTACCACAAAATATAAAATACTCAACAAAGGGTTATGAACCTTTCTGACAATAATTGTTCTACCATGACCAAGTAAATGCGTTTTCTCTTAATATACTGATCCGATTTATTGGCAATATTGAAATATAATCACCACCTTTCTACGAGTTGCTAAACAATACAATAATTGCCGGAGAGTAAGCAATCAGTTTGCTATATTTAGCTTGTATAAGAATTTCAGTAGGGGAAGGAAATAAATCCACCGCTGAGCTGCCTTACCTCAGGAGCATGACTCTCACCTTCTAGTGTTCAACCTTCGCAACAGTGTTCATATGGAAAAAGTTTTATTATATGTTTTTAGCTGCTGTTTATTCATTACTATCCATTGTCTTATTTTTACTAATTAAATACTAAATATTTATTTTATTTCATCTTTTTAAGCTTGATTTATTACTGTTGATCAAACCAACTAATGGACACTACTGCTATGACCTAATGAGTGCGCTGACATGTCGTGGCCTACTATAATCCAAGATACCATGACAGTTTGAAATGGAAAGCACAGTGGGTAAAGAGTTCTTCTCTATCTCACTTCCACCACTCTATGTATCTCTCTTGCACCATTGCTTTCAGTAAGTAATTTTTTTTAGCGGCCTTCTGAGAGCGTAATTGGTTATGTAGTCTTAGTTCTGTTTAATATTAAAACTATCAAATTAATTTTGATACCTAATTAACTGTATTAAGTTAATGAAATATCGTAGCTGCCTCCAATACAAGAGGTCACAGAATTCCAAACAAATACTCCTTGGTCAGAAATAAATTACAAAAAATAAGTATAATAGATTCTCAACAAACATAACGAAGATGAATATCAATCTAAGTGTCGGCTGGGTGGGTGAGTGAGTAAATGTCAATCTAAGTGTCGGCTGGGTGGGTGAGTGAGTAAATGTCAATCTACGTGTCTGCTGGGTGACTGAGTGGGTAAATGTCAATCTATGTGTCTGCTGGGAGGTGGGTGAACTCAACTGAATTTATTGAAAATTCAATAATGAAAAAGTCTAAAAGAATAAGAAACTATCAATGATTACATTATGGAGACAGTAAAAGTTATGACGTGGAAACAATTAAATTTACCCCTTTAACTGACCAAGTATATACAATATTAAAAAAAAAAAACAAATTAAAAATCAGCTTACAAATTAAAATTTAAAATAAGCTAGGAAAACCTAAATATAAAATTTTTAAAGAAAACAAAATCATGAATTTATCAAATTAAATATAATTACAACACAGTTACATTTGGAACAAATACAAAAGAAATAATGAATGTGTGACCCGCGCATATATATTTTAAATTTTTTAGTAATATTTTACAAACTTTAAAAAGTTAGAGTTTGAATATATTTTAAATACTTGGCTATTCTTTAACTAATTTTCAAATACCAAACGTACTTTTGTGCTTTTTGCATTTTCAGGTCTTCTCAAAGAACAAACAAGTTCTGACGAACAAACTTGGAAAGTAGAATCAAACACAATGTAATCCACAAAGCTATAACTTCGTGAGAAACAAGAAAAGTTCGTGTAAGATTACAAAGCTCCTTGGGAACTCCACAATGGTATTGTGGAAACATATTCCACAGTTACACATGTCTGGGATTGAATTCTAAAAAAAAAAAAAAAAAAAAAAAAAAAAAAAAAAAAAAAAAACACTGTTTTGGGTTTTACTAACGTTTTAATTTCAAGATCAAAACCTTTTATTTGTTTCACTGTCAACAACGGTAACATTTATTAGACATTTTCTTGGAGGATATAAAAGTATGTTCCTAAATTAACACGTTAAAAATAACAATATCTTTGATTGCATCAAAAGGTTTTTTGAAAAAATGGAGCTGTTTTATTTTTACCTGCTTGGGTGTCTTTTATCAATATAGAAAACAATAATAGGTGAACATGTGACCCCCGTGGGACACCTGAATTAACAATAAAATATCAACAAATTATTTTTTTTTTTTCAAGAAAACCATAGAAATGCATGGTTTAGACAGTAATACTGTTGACTGTCAAATGTGTTTATATGTATTAAACTTTACGGCTTTGTAGGTTAAATTGTGAAGTATATACACATAAAATGTATGTAAGACAAAGATCCATAGACTTAACACAAAAAAGCAGATTTCACCCATTCACCTACCCTGAAACGTCCAGTGGTACTGATCCATCCACCCACCCGTACACATCCGTTGACACAAATAAATATAAAATACATGTTGACAAAATTAAGCAATTTAAGGACATACTTACTCCTAGAGTATATATTAAAATTACCCAGTTCTACTTTCATGAGAATTTTAGCAATTTTTTGTTGTTGTCTATGATTGATAATTTAAATATTTTATTTGACGATATAATTAACAGATAAATATTAGCTTGTTTTTATCCTCGTAAAACATGCTGGAAAGATAATTGTTAGTATAAATGAAAATTTTTATTTGTTTAGATTTTATATTTTTGACATTCAAATTGAATTGGTTTAGTGAGTAAAGAATGAATGTTAGTCATGTCTATTAAAAAATATGTTTTTACAAACAGTTGATGTTAGGCCCTAATGGCTTTATCTTACAATTAAACTTACGTGCAAAATGTATAATAAAAGTAGTTATAACAATACAACGCAAAAGGATAAAAACCATTAAAAAGCATAAAGAAAAGTTAAAAATGATTATATTTTTATTAAAAAGTATACATTTATAATATATGTGTACGTCTTATATATTCAGTATATGAGTTTAATTTAATTTTAATTAAGAAATAAAATGTATACAAAAAAATGTATGTTATAATTACCATTTTTAAGTGCAAAGTTTAAGTGCATTTTTGGTGATTTTTATTTAAAAAATATACTTTGGCAGAAATGAATTCAATAATCTGAAAATACACAATTTATAAAATCTGTTTTATTTACTAAAGAAAATCTAAAGTCAGCCATTGTATTAAATGTCACGACTAAATATGGAAAATATTTATGAAATTAGTGCTGAATTCAGTATAACTTTTCAAAATCGATATCTAATGGAGTTTGTTTCAGATAATTTAAATAGTACAGGTCACAGGTAAAAAGTTTTTGTACATTTGCTATAACTTCATTTTGCTTATTTTATAACATACCTCTTATAAAGCTACTTTAATAAATTATAAATATAAATATTATTCTGAGATTTGGCTTAACTGTATTGAAGATTTATTTGCAGTGTTCTACAAACTGTAGGTAAAAATAAACTTCTTTAATATATAACTTTCCACTAACCAACCCCAATTATTTTTAAAATATGTATTATTAACTTACCAATAACAAATTATGATATTAATAGATGTTACAAAAGAAATATACAGGGTGGAAAATGTGGAAACAGTACTGACTCACGACTGTTGTATGACTTCACTTAAAATTGGAATCTTGCACAAGATCTTGGTTACAAAAAACATACTTTTTGACGCCATTAGTGGAATTTCTTCTTCTCAGGGAGACAGCCCATGAGGAGTTGAACGAAAATCTTAAACGGATGCGTAGGTCAAGTTTGCTATCAAATGAAAGGTCTATTCAAGAGAAATTAATTGCCATAAACTGAACTTCCAAAGTTTTATTATTTCCAGAATAGGGATCATTGAGTTTTAAATTAACTAATTTGATCAATATTATTTCTCCGCTATTGAACGGTTTTAAGTAAATTATTCTGATAAAAAATTATACTTTATTGAACATAGTTACTAAAAAAAATTTAAATAATCAAACTATCTATGGAACAAATAACGTTGTTGTGAAAGCGTTTCCATATTTTATCAACCCTGTGTAAAACCTTGAGAAAGGAATAAACAAGTTTTTTTATATTTATTAATTAATCAAATAATGTTGATAATTTATTATATCTATTATCAAAATTAAGTTATTCTATACAAATTGATTGAAACATTTAAGCAAAACAAACACTTAAACATATTGTAATACAAATTAAAAGGCTCTAACAGATCCACTTGAGCTGAATCCGTACCTTAATTTATAAAAAAACAGACATTTCAAGAATAAATTTAAAATTATTTAAACTAATTGCAACTTGATTGTATTTATTATTGAGAATTATATTGACTTGCACAAGGAAATCCAAACATAATCCAGAAAGGGTACCTTAACAATATGGAGTGCTGTATATACAGGTACTCAACTCGTCTTCCGTTTGGATGCTTAAGGATAACTCCTTAAAGGTTCTTCTGGTTCACAAAATATCCCAATCTTACAGAGGCATGTTTATATTGGCAAATCTTTTGACTTTTCCTAGTTTTTACATCATAGAAGTGTCGTATTAAAAAAAAATATTCAACGTCACTCCTATACACTTACATATTCAACGTATAAGCTGAGAAATGTCAACAGAATACCTACTCCAAAACACCGTACCGCGTATTTTGAAAAATAAACCGGTGCTTCTGAAATTAGAATATTTAATAATCTTCCACCACGTCTTAAGGCTCAGTCCTCATTAAAGATTTGTAGAAAGATGTTAAAAGATTTTCTCTCAACTAAGGAATATTACTCAATAAGTGCCTTCCTGACAGATAAGGAAATATTGTAAATATATAGTGTTGTTTGTATAATGTTATGTCGACTGCAATATACTATTTTGACAGTTGTCATGTAATATTGAATTCTTAATAGACAATAAAATATTTGCATTTGATTTTAATCATTTTATTTCATTTATTTATTAAAACAAAACACCAAAACCAGAAAGAACATTTATTTACGACTTTTGCATATTTTTAACATCCAAAATACAATTTTTATAATGCATTTTATGTTATTTACTTTGTTAATAAATCTAAGCTGGATAATTAGTCTATAATATTAAAACATCATACTAATGTTGACATTTTGAAACTTTATATATATATATAATGCTAATATATATAAATTAGATTATGCGTCATCTATAAGAATGTAATATTAGCACTAAATAATTTAATTAATATTGGTTTATCACTAGTATTATTGAAGGGTTGGTTATTGATTTCAGTTAAAATTACAAATTAATTGGAACGTTGTAAGAAACAGATAAAAGAGTGGCATTCAAACTAACTTGTGGCTGAGAGGAATCAACTGAAGCCATCTCAAGTAAATACATCTTTGAGAAGCGTAGATAGATTGATTTAATCAGCCCAACACATATCATCACTCTTGTTCAACTGAAGCCATATCAAGTAAATACATCTTTGAGAAGCGTCGATATATTGATTTAATCAGCCCAACACATATCATCACTCTTATTCAACTGAAGCCATCTCAAGTAAATACATCTTTGAGAAGCGTCGATAGATTGATTTAATCAGCCCAACACATATCATCACTCTTGTTCAACTGAAGCCATCTCAAGTAAATACATCTTTGAGACGCGTCGATAGATTGATTTAATCAGCCCAACACATATCATCAGTCTTGTTCAACTGAAGCCATCTCAAGTAAATACATCTTTGAGGAGCGTCGATAGATTGATTTAATCAGCCCAACACATATCATCACTCTTGTTCAACTGAAGCCATCTCAAGTAAATACATCTTTGAGAAGCGTCGATAGATTGATTTAATCAGCCCAACACGTATCATCATTCTTGTTCAACTGAAGCCATCTCAAGTAAATACATCTTTGAGAAGCGTCGATGGATTGATTTAATCAGCCCAACACATATCATTACTCTTGTTCAACTGAAGCCATCTCAAGTAAATACATCTTTGAGAAGCGTCGATAGATTGATTTAATCAGCCCAACACATATCATCAGTCTTGTTCAACTGAAGCCATCTCAAGTAAATACATCTTTGAGAAGCGTCGATGGATTGATTTAATCAGCCCAACACATATCATCACTCTTGTTCAACTGAAGCCATCTCAAGTAAATACATCTTTGAGAAGCGTCGATAGATTGATTTAATCAGCCCAACACATATCATCACTCTTGTTCAACTGAAGCCATCTCAAGTAAATACATCTTTGAGACGCGTCGATAGATTGATTTAATCAGCCCAACACATATCATCAGTCTTGTTCAACTGAAGCCATCTCAAGTAAATACATCTTTGAGAAGCGTCGATGGATTGATTTAATCAGCCCAACACATATCATCAGTCTTGTTCAACTGAAGCCATCTCAAGTAAATACATCTTTGAGAAGCGTCGATAGATTGATTTAATCAGCCCAACACATATCATCAGTCTTGTTCAACTGAAGCCATCTCAAGTAAATACATCTTTGAGAAGCGTCGATAGATTGATTTAATCAGCCCAACACATATCATCACTCTTGTTCAACTGAAGCCATCTCAAGTAAATACATCTTTGAGAAGCGTCGATAGATTGATTTAATCAGCGCAACACATATCATCAGTCTTGTTCAACTGAAGCCATCTCAAGTAAATACATCTTTGAGAAGCGTCGATAGATTGATTTAATCAGCCCAACACATATCATCACTCTTGTTCAACTGAAGCCATCTCAAGTAAATACATCTTTGAGAAGCGTCGATAGATTGATTTAATCAGCCAAACACATATCATCAGTCTTGTTCAACTCTGAGGGGAAGTTATTATTTACTTCTAAACCTGGCACTTTTACATTCTGTTCCTTGTCTTACTAAAACCAACAAAAGATATTTTAGAATTTTTTCAGGAACAAATAGACTGTTAATAGAATGCTATTCTTGACTTACTGGAAGATGGAAATGTGTCTGATATTTATGGGTTGAGTAAAAGGGAAGAAGACATTATACTCACCTATTTTACATATATTTTAAAATAGTGTTTGTTTTATTACTAGTAACAAATAAAAAAAATAGTATTTTCACTAAGTTAGAGTTCATAGAGAAAAATTCTGTTTAATTTTACAAAAATGCAACTTTTTAAATTAAAAAAATACACATAATTGAAAATTACGTATGGTTTATGGTAATGTTTGTGTTTACAGCATGTAACACATAATTAGTATAGTAAGATACTAAATATTTTAACGTTTATTAAGGTTTATTGTTTACTTTACATCCAATAGTAAGTATACTTAACTCTTTTATTTTATTTGAATAAATTTAACACTGTAAAATCGAAGGCATTGAAGCCATTTTAATATAAAAGTTACGTAAATGTATAAATTCCCTAAAATATAAATGAGTCATCTACTTGGAGGTAAATAAATAAAATAAACATGATATAAATCATGGAAATGTTACTTTCCTCAAAACCATTTTCAAAATAATATATTTTTAGTAATAATTTTTTCTCAAACTTATGTAGTTTAAAATACATTATTTTAGTACTACCATTAATTAGGTGTATCGAACAAGAAATTTATCCTACATTACAGGTACACAAATACCCTCTAGGGGATGTCTTTTTCAAAGTTCTCAAGTTGTCTCGTTAAGGTTACATGGACAATGTAATTTATATTTAAAGCTTCCAAATGTGTTACCGCCAATTAATTTGTTATGTTTGCAAACTCTTGTAGTTCCAATTTGAGTTCAAAAATCGGGATAAGTTAAAATTAATTAAAACTAGCAAGAGTTAAGCATGTAGTTCAGTATGGATAAAAAAGAATAAAAACAAGAACAGTTTGACTGGATTTTAACTATATTGTTGTTCCAAAGGGATAACGCTAAAAATTAAAGGATATGTCTAAAAAATTTAAATAAAGACGATACTGTTTTAGTACTTACAACTAAAGTAAAATATATAATAATGATTCTTTCACAAAAACAACTGAAAGTTCATAAAATGTATCTTCAAATTATCTAATATATCACAATTAATTAATCTGGAAAAGTTACTGTTTTTTAATCACTATCCCGCTAAAAAAGTAAGTGTTTTTCAAAAATCAACAATTACTTTAATTCTGATCCTGTTTCGAATAGACATTATCTATAATAAATCTGTCTAAAAAATGAGTTGGTAACTGCGAGAGGAACGTTGGAGAAGGAAGTAAATTACGATGACTGGAAAATTAAAACTAAATCTAAATGTCTCACAACTCGAAACAAATTCGATCCACTCAATCTCATAAATGACTCCAATTGTTATGTATTGGATTGTAAAACAGCTGGACAGACAAGGAAAAATAATAAAAAGTGCAATGATAAAAATAAAACAAAAAGTAACCCATATAAACTTTTAAATGCGCAGGGACCGAGGGATCGGAGGCCAGCCGATTTCGTCCAAGTTGCCACGTCAAAGATTGCTCCCATTAAAGAGTTAATTTTCGACAAAGTCGTTATTGAGGGGGACAGCCACGCTCGGAGTCTAGCGAGTATCCTGCAGCAGTGTGTCGGCCAATCTACGTCAGTGACTGGAGTGTGTAAGCCTTCTGCAAGGCTGCTTGATGTTACCTCTGGGGCTCCCTCACCACCTGGAAGCTGTTGTATTATACTCGCTGGAACCAATGACGTTGCTGTCGGGGAGGCCATGAATATATATACACACCTGGAGCAATGTATATTGTATAAGAAGAAGAATACAGCTGAAGTCATCGTCAGCACCCTACCCCATAGACACGACCTGCCCAGAAACCATCCAGTGAATTGTCAGATATCACTCGCCAATTCCTACATCATGGAGCTTTGTGACAGGCTTAAAGTGAAATTTATCAACTTTAATGCTATCCCAAGGCGCTGGTTCACTCGTCACGGGATGCATCTGCGGACACCAGGCAAAAGGATGCTGGCTCGACTGATTTTGGACGTGCTCGTGGATGCCAGCCAACCAACTGCTGATCTAGTTGACTGCCAAGACTCTCTCAACAACCCAATTTCTAGAAGATCTACACTTCCGGATGAGTCGTCGTTGCCGTTTTGCCTCCCACATGACAGCTTTGCTGACGCTGTAAAGAGATCTCGCCATACCACAACAGTACCTAGTGATCAGCTTGAGGTTCCTCATGATGACTCTTGTAATTCTTGTAATTCTTTTTTGGGGGACGGTCGATCCCGAGTTCCGTCTGCAAAAACGACAATGTCCACCCTCCCATCTCATTTATTCAACCCGTAAAATTTTTCAAAATTCTTCACCAAAATTGCCAAATAGCCACAAATAAATTAAACGATCTCCAATTGCAATGTGATGAATTGAAACCAGATTTGTTTATAGCTTCAGAACATGGGTTTACATCAAACACAATAAGTTATTTTAAGATTCAAAATTATGAACTTGCAAACTCTTTTATAAGATCCAATCACAAAGGAGGTGGTGTGGCTATATTCATTAGACCTCCAATTAAATTCAAAAGTATCATTTCAGACTTAGGCTCAGAACTAGATCTGGAGCTGGCCGGTGTTGAAGTCTTGGTGGAGCCCTGGGGGATTGTTGCTATCGTGGGCCTTTATAGGTCTCCAAGTGGAGACAATGGTGCCTTTTTCCGGGGTTTGGATCTTCTTCTCCACCGGCTATCTTCTTCTTTCAAACAATTTATAATTATTGGCGATTTTAACATAAATGTTTTGGAACATGCTGATCGAAAGACCAGCGTGTTTAGGGACTTATTGCAATCTTACGGATTGAAGTGGTCTCTAAATTTGCCCACACGAGTTACAGCGAGTTCGAGCACAGCCATTGATAATATAATTACTAACATAAAAAACGTCTCGGTTTCAGTACTAAAATTAGCTATATCCGACCATTACGCACAGGAGGCAGTAATCTCGGGATGCTCTCTGCAGGAAGAGCCACCCACTATTTCGTTAAAAAGGCTTCTTCGGCCACATAACGTTACGTTATTGAAAACACGACTTAACAAGGAAGACTGGAGTTTTATAGAAACATTTTCTAGCACAGATGATATGTACAATGCGTTCAACGAATGTTTGAACTTCCATATAAATACCTGTTGCCCATTAAGTAAACAAATTTTTAAAAATAAACGGAAGGAAAATACTTGGATAACGCGTGGTATTTTGGTTTCTAGAGATAAGCTCAAACTTTACTCAGTCTTAGTTAAAGACTCGAATAACCCTTTATTTAAACAATTTTACAATAGATACAAAAAAACATACAAAAAAGTTATAAGGGCTGCCAAATCCCTAGAAGTCAACCGAACACTTGATGGTGCTAAAAACTTTTCCAAAGCTGCTTGGAAGATTATAAATAACACAAAAAACGTGTCTTCAAAGAAACCAATTCAGTTAAATATTAATGGGCATGTCTACGATGACCCAAAATCAGTAGCAACGGAATTTAATAACTTTTTTTCAACTGTTGTCCAGATGAAACCTAATAGAAAATCATGTAACTTGGACACTACCCAAGAGAGGAGGGTTTTGCGGTCCATGATGCTGTCTCCTGTGTGTGAAGCGGAAGTGGCTCGGGCGATACAAAATCTTCCACCTAAATTATCCGAGGATATCAATGGTGTTTCAACGTGGTTATTGAAACAGTGTACTGAAAGTATTCTGTGCCCGTTGACGAAAATAATAAACTCTTCGTTCGAAACGGGGTTGTTTCCTTCCAAATTAAAAAATGCAAAGGTAGTTCCGGTGTTTAAAAAGGAAGACCCAACGGTCTTGAACAACTACCGCCCTATTTCAATTTTACCAGCTCCAAGCAAAATCTTTGAAAAAGTATTTCTTTCCAGGCTGTTTGATTTTCTTGATAAAGAGAAGATTCTGAGTGAGGACCAATTTGGTTTTAGACATGGAAAGTCAACCATTGACGCTGTCACCAGACTGGTCGATTTGGTGTTGGACGGATTAGAAAACAGACAAAAAACTGTTGGTGTCTTTTTAGACTTGTCCAAGGCCTTTGATTGTGTCAATCACAACCTTCTATTGGCAAAACTTGAAAGATATGGCATTCGTGGCCCTCCTTACTCGTGGCTCAAATCATACTTGGACGACAGAAGTCAATGTGTTCAAATTGGTGATTCATTTTCTAATAGTAAAAAAGTTCATTGTGGAGTTCCACAGGGGTCTATTCTAGGCCCGGTTCTCTTCCTGGTTTACGTTAACGAGGTAGGGTCTTCTCTCTTGAGTGGAAATATCGTTCAATATGCGGACGATACAACACTCTGCTTCAAAGCTGAGTCCATTCCTGCACTTGAAATTGAAGCGTTCACTAATCTTAATGCCTGTGTTCAGCAATTTGAAATGGAATATTTATCTACAAACCATTCAAAAACAAAATACATTCATTTTTCTTTAAGAGATCAAGAGTCTTGCTTAAAGCCACTGATAATGGTTGATGGCATTCTTCTTGATGAAACAAACACTGTCAAGTTCCTGGGAATTCACCTAGATAGGGCGTTGACCTGGAGCTGCCACATTGACAGCGTTTGTGCAAAAATTGCCTCTGGTATTTTTGCTTTGAGAAACATTTCAAAATTTTGCACAGTTAAGGTACAGTTAATGGCCTATTTTGGTCTCATTTACCCTCACCTTACCTACGGAGTAAGACTGTGGGGTAGCTGTTCCTTAGACAAACTTCAAAGAGTCTTTCGGCTACAAAAAAGAGCAATACGAATAATTTCCAAATTAAAAGTTAGAGAGTCATGCAAACAGTCCTTCAGGGAATTAGGTTTGCTAACGCTGCCTTGCATTTACATTTTGGAGACTGCACTCTATTGTAGATTCAAATGTAATTTAACACGAGGTAGCGACATCCATCAACACGAAACAAGAAGTAGTCACAGTTTTAGAGTGGCTCGGCACCGTACATCGGCCCTGGAACGCAAACCGTCTGTAGCAGGCGTCAAAATTTTAAACATTCTCCCAGATTATATAAAAAGGGAACAAAATTTCAACAAATTCAAGTCTCGATTAAAAGGCTACTTAGTGGCTCTCGCTTGTTATTCTGTGGGTGAATTTATAGCTGACTCCTAATTTGCGGACGGCTCGGGAGAGATCCTTGTATGAATGTTAGTGCTGTAGAAGAGTGTTTGTAGTGAATGAATGCGTTAATCTGTGAACGAATGAACTCCCCCACTAAGCTTTGCTGGAATTGTTACTATAGTTATTTTATCACATCACCTAATGTATCATTAGTTTGTAGGATCATTTTTATTATAATATGACTTGCTATACGATATGTACATATTGTCAAAAAGCAATAAAACTATTTCATTTCATTTCATTCATTTCATTTCATTTCATTTCATGTCTGATACAAATAAATTTTTGAAGGATGAGATAATCTCTCCTACCTCCCTACTGTAGGTCCATAAATTATGTATATCCAAGTTTGAATGTAATTTTCTAGGGAACTGAGATGTTAATGAACAGTCTTACCACACCATTTCTTCTTCAAATTGTATGTCATGATATTCACTAAGCATATTTAAATTTCATTATAAATTTTAATAATTTTCATCCTAATTATAAAAAAAGTACCGGAATTTTAACTAGTTTTCACTGTTCATTAAATTCACTACATTATAACTAAAACACATGCTAAACTATCGCATTTAATTTCTAATGCCTGGTTTATATGATTTGTTTTCTATAAGTTTTATAAATTCCACAATTTTAACTTTTCAAAAAAACGTATATATAGAGTAACTACAAGGTATATTTTCTTTTACTATCATGATCAAAATTAGATAACAGTTGATCCTATACTAAATTACCAAAAAGAACAACACTTTTTAATAACTATTCTAGGAAGATTGTTTCCACCAACTAAAACATTCGATATGTTGTTATTATTCCCTTTTAGAAACATTTGAGTTATCCAACTAACAAACTTTCAAAGTACCAACACATGCTCTCATCTATCTTCAGGTCCGAGTGCACTTGGGTGCTGTCAAACAATATTCCCTAGTTCACATCAAGACAGTTGAAAGCTCCTTTTGAGGTATCCACAGCTCTAACTCTCTGAGTTAAAACGAATCCACAGAAAGCTTTGTTTTCTTCAAGTAACATTGTCAAAAAGGTTAACTTAAACTACATGTGAAGTAACCCTTTTCAAAGCTTTACTTATGATATCCTATTAGTTTTGTTATATTAATTTTAAAATCTTTTCGGACTACGTATGGTATGGTACATTATAAATAAATGTAATCAAATCTTTATAAAATTAATATTACCATTAGTAGATCAATATATTTTTAAAGTGTTATTCAACATAAAATATTAATAATAAATTATTTTTTAGAATTCTTTATTAATAATCAGATGAGTGTAAATTCCAGTGATGAGCTGCTATTGTGGTGTTTATAATTTGTTACCAACTTATTAAGTACTATTATTTTATATATACAACTTAATAGCTCGTAACGACCGCTTGTGATTCGCTACAGGGTGGGTCTCTACACTTGCTTATACCTCCACTAATTGTTCCTACTAATCCATTTTATACTAATTAAAACTATACCAAATTGTACAGTAATTTTGCATTTATGGATAGTTTATGATTTCTAATAGTCTCAAAATATAGTGATTAGACTTCAGAGGAAATAAAAGCCTTAATAGTTTTGCTATGCCCTATGACCGGGTTATTGCTGTTTTTTTAGTTAATTTTAACATTGTCTGATTGGAATCAGCTTATTCTTCTAGATCACAAAGTTGTTTAGCCTATAAAAACATCTAGCATACTTTAAGAATATATAAAAGGTAGCGAAATGATAGATTTAGTGGAAATTACCTTAAACATTTCACAGCGAAACCACTTATATAGATATTTTTTATGACCACGGCCTTATTGACTTTCTACATCATAAGGAGATGATCCGTGTCAAATTTCAACTGTATAGATCATACAGTTAAGAATAGTCAAATTTTCCATGTCCAAAATAAAAGCCTAGAGTTGTATACAAATGAGTTTTGAAAACTAATTGACAGATGCTTGTTTTTATAGATAACACAGTTTTTTAAGTTTAGAAAATCAGTAAGTCTATAATTTTAGACGGTACAAAATAGGGAAATTGTGCCTGCATCAATGATTTCTCGCCATGTTTACAAGTTCCTTATGCTACGAAGATTGCTATAATTTGTAAGATTTTACTTTTTTCCTAAAAAGTGTATTTGTCCTATTAGATATTTTATTTATTTGTCTTTTTTTAACATACTTCTATTTTGAGTGCGCATAGTAGCTGTTTTGAGTGACACACATAAATTGAAAATCTAGCTGTACCTAAGGGCGAATGGGGCAAAACAGAGCGTTGGAACAACGTTTCAGATCGTCTCGTATCTGTTTCTAAAAATAACAGTACTATAATTTTGTCTGACGAAACAGGTAAAATGGAAAACACTGAAATAGTAATTTTGGAACAACGTAAAATTTTTCAAAACCCCTTGTTATTGCGCACCTACGACATAATACCAATCATCCCACAAAATGTCAGTCTCGGAGGTTCATTAGTTGTAGTCGGAGTTTCATTAGATACAGTAATCAGTGTGTGGATCGGTGATACGGTGATACATTACTCCAAAGTAAATGTGTAAACAAATCCATGTATGGAATAACACACAATTAGAGTCTCTTTTCCTAACAAATATTAAAAATCGGTCGTATAACCTAATGGCTAGTATTCACTTGAAAGAGTTGAACTTAATTTCAAGAATAATTTGAGAAATTAAACCAAATAGTTCAAATAGTTTGCCATTAAACCAAAAAATAAGAATGCTATATATGCTAAGTTAAATAATTTCCATAGAGTTGTCACTCCATTTGATCATACATATACGGGTTCCCATCTTCGACTGTCACATATTTTATAAGATTATTTGTCAGGTCAATACAAGCAAAAAAATGGCTTATAACGTGGGTCCTATCTCGATTCGTTTTCTGTCTGTGTATGCTTTTTTACAAGCATTTGAATAACTTAAAAACGGTTTGACATACAATATTTAACTATCGTATAAAAGCCATCTTAAAAATGCTCATTTTATGTGAAACGACTGAATGCATAATATTATTAGTTTCAAAATGGTGGCTGTCTAAACAATTTAAAGACAAATATAAAAAAATACACATTTTACCAAGAAATGTCAAGACTACGTTTTGCAAAATTCAACGGTATGCATATGTAAAAGGTAATTTTTGATAAATAACAGCATTTTTATCTGGGTAAAGAGTACTTAGATAACAATGCTTTCCGTTAAAAAAATAGGGTTTCTCTATCATTTGTCAACCGGTCTTTCAAATTGCCATATCATTGAATTTGGCATAACGTGGTATACAAATACTTTGCCTTGACATACTTGGTCAAGTCATATATATACAATATATATATATATATATTCTTTGACATTTTTAAACAGCCGACACATTGAAACTATCAATTTTATGAATTGATTTGACTTTTTACTTGAAATGTGTCTTTCTAAAATCAACTTTCATTCGAAAATTCAACATACCATGTTGTATGTCAAATGGTTTTTAAGATATTATTTTGTTTTCTTAACACATACAGTCACACAGACAGAAAACGAATCGAGATAAAAGACGTATTATGTGGAATATTTTACTTGTTTTAACCTAACAAATAATCCTCTAAAATATTCGACAGTGGAATCTAGACTCCCTGTATAATTAGGATCTTGGGAACAAATATGAGGCATGCGTATTTACTCGTAATATAAGAATGGGCTCAATATCACAATTAGTTGGCAGGTTGTGTTCAACTACGTCTTCAATATTGTTCACTAACCTGTTGAACAGTTCAATGTTGAAGAAGACGTACTCTCCACTGTCAATCATGTTCAACTCCTCAGCGGCTAACATGATCTCCCGGACTGTCAGAGGATCCGCGCAAACCACCATAACTGCAACAAAACAGTCTAACATTAGTAACACATCAAAGAAGCTATGAACATGTAAGGTTTAGGTTCTAAATCAAACTATTCATACAATGATACGGTTTTTAAATAGATTATGTGGTCTTGTTCAGATGAAGCTGTACATTTTTAGAATATGGCTTTAAGTTACTACTAGGGGCACAGTTCTGTAACCCAGCTTCTTGGGGACAAAGTGTTGTGGAGATTGTAAGTGTAAGTACTACGATCGGCCCTTTTAATACCGACCGCTCAATGGTTGCTATCGGTTTTGACACTACTAGAGAAGTCTGGGGTGTCCGTGTGTGGTGGTATTCAGGCTTCTTATGTTGTGTAGGAAAGACAGCTGAGTTTTAGACTTATTAATTAGCTGAAAATCATATCAATAACACTACGTGGTTCTGGTTCAACGTAAAGCTTTTAGTTCCTCAGCTTCCCTGTCTAATGGACTATACATAAATGAGCCTTTCTGAGCATAAGACAAACCCAGTTAGTACCCAGAATACATCCACACTCATCCTACACTCATGTAAATCATTCATATTTGCCTTGAAATACACAATGCATTGGTGTTGGCGTCTTCTATCTGAGAATGGTCTGATATTTAGTGTAGACTTAAAAACACGACAATTAGGGGGCACACAATATTAGCACATACACATGCTTGATCCCTACCGATAGTAACATAAGTTTTCGCACATTTTATGAGTTACTACAACAAAAAGGATAAACAATTTTGTCGACGTAGCAGTTCTAAATGTGAGCCAGAGCCTTCCAGAAATGGCACCCAGAAGGGCCTAAATCACCCTTCCAGATCAATCTCTAATACAGTTATAAAACCTTTTAGACTTGCACCAGCATCTTTTACAAAGGCAACCCTTAGCTGATGAGGTAGTCAGTGTCAGTCTAGTGGGAGTGTTTCTATGATGTTTAGCCTTCAGTGGAAGTGACAGTGTTAGTCACTGATATTTGACAAAAAGTGACGTATATTTTCTGAACTCAAGTGACATAAGTGACAATATTCATTGTAAATAATCATCGTCTAATTTTAAGTATTAAATAGTGTTCGTCTAGAAATATAAATCTGTAAATATCACGCACTGTATAATTAAGTCAATTAGCGAAGGTGAATAAAACAAACATTTAGTAGACAAAAACCATATTATTTCAGACCCTTTAGACCGTAAAAATATTTTCATACCCTTTGGACTCTAAAAATGTTATGAATAATTTTTATACATTGTACTTATTACAATAGTTTTTATTTTGTATAAGGAACAACCTACATTCTTAAATAAATACATATTAAAAATATAATGGTTTTATCAATGATTGAAGAAAAAATTTTCAATATTGCTTATACAGTTCCAGCACAGAGAGTGTAACAATATTGTGACTAGGAGAACAGTGTTGTACATGTCCTGTTAAGTAACAAAGACACATTGTGGTAGCAAAACACGATAAGCTACTTAGCTGACTAGTAATTATGTAATTCACGTTGCGTTGTAGCTAATGATGATATGCTACAGAGGGGATATTGAATTCCACAGTTAATAGAGAGAGATTTAGTGAGTGAACTACAATGACCTGATTATTGTCATGTGGATCCAACTGTTCAACTTGTTCTACGTGAGGTTTTTAAGGTGTTTTAACTAACCAATTGAACAGTGAATCCCTGTTTAAATAGAGAATAAGATCATTGAAATGAAACAATAAATATTTCCGTTAGTATTCTTATAAAGTACAGCACCAATTTTTTGAGTTTTTGTCAAAAAATGTATAATACAACAAAAATGTACTCACTCATTGCGAAATCTCAGGAGCCATAGAACAGATTTTGATAACATTTGGAGGGAAGCTAGTTTTTATATCATAGAAGCCCACTAAGAAATGATTTATTTCTAAAGGTTAGAAACTGCTTTTCACTTTTTCCTTTTTTTTCCATAACATTAACATTATCTGTCAGTTAATGATTTATTTCAAAAGCTGGTACCAAAAAAATATATATATATATATACATAAAATATATTCTTCTTCTTAACCCTGACATGGTTGTTCTACTTTGCATCTTCCTAAAGTAGACTTTTATAAACTATAAGACTTTTGTGATCTAGGAAAATGGCAGCAAGATAAGCTAAACAGTAGCGTAAAGAACTCCGTAGCTAAACAACTGAGACCGACAAGTAGTTTATATAAACGAAGTAAGTTTTATATTTAAAACCTTTTATACGGATCAATGAAACAGTAACATTATAGCGATGACAAAAATAAAGATATAATAAACGTGTCTGCTTACGTTAGTATAGAGAACTCAAATGAGGCAGTAAATTCCTATACTATAAAAAGTTGTTGAAAGTTGTTGGGAATTATTAATATAAGATAAGTGTTTGAGTTCACTATCTAGCTTGTAACAAGCATCATTTATCAAAACCACATTGGATAAAGACCGTATGACGTCGTTTTTACGAGAGTCCCGGTGATTAAGACTTTATGATCCTAACTTGCAGTTTTCTACATAAATAAATATGTCTCTTTTTAATCATAGTGACCATATGTCTGAATCGTTTAAGTAACTTTTTTAATAGAGTTTTTCATCTTTTTTTGGCCTCAAGAGTAAAAATAATTAATCCATTTTATAAAGAGACAAAGCAATAAAATCATAAATTTATAGGAAAAATTATTGAATGTCTAGTAAATATTTAAATAGAGTTGCCATAAATAATTATTGGCTTAACGTTGTAATGAAACCCGTTATTTTTATTTTCAATAAACGTTTAGGAGGTAATTATTTTTACTGTTTTAGTATTTACAGTAAAATCGTTTAAACAAATCTTTGAAATAATCGCCAAAACAATTGTATTTATATGACAATAATTTTCATACGAAATGATAATGCTAACACACTTAATAATATTAATAAATAAATTTTTTATATAAAATTAGCAGAGTACCCGTCCTTCGTACTCTGATCCTACGTATCCTACCTACGGGGTTTACGTTGATTTATGTTGTGCTTATTGCAATCAGTAATACAACATATGTACCTACTGGCATCTGTATAATGCAAAAGTGCACTGTGGTTAAATTTGGTACGGTATTTACTTCAGAACACGGTACCTAGAAAAGAGGACGGTAGGTATCTCCCACGACGTCATATGAAAAAATAAACACAAAAATACTGTTTTAATTCCCGTAATCACAATTCCAGCTTATAAGCGGTAAATAACTTGATTACTATTTAGCTGAATACTGACTTCTATTTAATTGACAGAGATTTAGTTACCAGTATTTAATAGAATTAAAAAATCGGATGTTTCGCTTATGTGACGTCACATGTCTACTGCCAGCCTCGTCGTGATACCTACCGTCTTTGCTAGTAACCGTGGAAAATATTATAAACGATTATCAAATTGGTATTGCCAAAGGGCTTGCATTGATACTTCTTAGAGCCCCTTGGGACGGTGACCTGATGGAAATTCAAAATGAAGATAGACCCATGTGTTAACCGGATACCCTAAGAATGTTTTCAGCAGAATGGGTCAAGTAGTTTTTACGTGATAGAGTAACATACAAACAAAAACCGACAGACACCATTAGATTTTTATATAATAGTAAGCTAAGATTGAAGCACGTTAGATTTTAATAACAGTCGATATTGTGAATAAAGTGATGTAAGTTTTAAATACCAGCCTATATTTGTCAAGCTTAGTTAAACAACACAACAATAAAGGCATGTATTTTTTAATGATGAAAGTAAGAAAACAACCAACAAGGCTTAACAACGGATAAATGAGAAGTGGCTTCAGTTATATACCACTTTTGTCTGCACTGTTGCCATAAGTCTTCATTCCGTATGAATAACTAGTGCTCACTAGTCGGTAGTAGTGGTGTAGTGCTGTAGCTCGGCACTAGTGGTGTAGTGCTGTAGCTCGGCAGTAGTGGTGTAGTGCTGTAGCTCGGCACTAGTGGTGTAGTGATGTAGCTTGGCACTAGTGGTGTAGTGATGTAGCTCAGCACTAGTGGTGTAGTGCTGTAGCTCAGCACTAGTGGTGTAGTGCTGTAGCTCGGCACTAGTGGTGTAGTGCTGTAGCTCGGCACTAGGGGTATAGTGATGTAGCTCAGCACTAGTGGTGTAGTGCTGTAGCTCGGCAGTAGTGGTGTAGTGCTGTAGCTTGGAACTAGTGGTGTAGTGATGTAGCTCGGCACTAGTGGTGTAGTGCTGTAGCTCGGAACTAGTGGTGTAGTGCTGTAACTCAGCAATGTAGGGAAAAATGTATGTGGAGATTATAGGCGATAAATTATATGCTCAGTCCACTTAATTAAAGTCCGCTCATTGGTTGCCATCAACATGGACGCTATTAGAGAAGTTTGGGTTGTCCATGTTGGGTGATAAGGTGGAGATGTTGTGTAAGGAAGACAACTGAGTATCAGGCTTGTCATTAGCTTAGAATCAGACCAACTCTACGTGGTTCGGATTCCGCGTAATTCTGTAGGTCCTGTAGTCCTCTGGCTGTTGCTCTATTAAGAAATATATCTTTCAAAGAAAGTATATTTCAAAGGGACAGTTGACCTGAGTTAGTAACAAAACTATACAAATCGAATACACTCATACTACATTCATGTAATTATTCATATTCACCTTAAAATACGCACTTGAAGGCTGTGTCGACGTATCATATATGAATAGTAATAATAATAAAGTAGATAATAGGGGTGTAACGTATCTGAACATTGTCAATAACTCCTGGACTTTAATCGTGTGACAAAGCAGTAGAAGCCTACAGTAATCCCATGCAGACTCTTGTTGTAGGGTATTTGTTTACAACCCGTTGTCACGACAACCAAGTGTTACAAAGTGCTTCAGCTGAGGCCTCGATTTAAAGCGTCTTTAACAGACGTTTTCTAAATACATGTTATTTATTTGATAATTTTTACTTTCTCCCATTCGCGTTAGCGTAGAGATATTATTGTGATCGTCCAAAAAATGTTTTTACAAGTTGGTCTAAAAATCCATTTTAGGGTCTCCTGTACCCAAAAAAGTTGTTTTTCAAAAAAAGATATTGATGTATGTCCGTATGTGTGTCAGTCTTTGTGTATGTGCAGTTCGCTGGATACCAAACGGATGGATACATTTTTATGAAATTTGATATGTAGGTGTATTTAGCCAATATCTCCAGTATATTTTTTAACTATTTTGAAATTTTAGTTTTTTTTTTTATTCTTAGGGGAAAAATGTATAAATTGAATTTTATCAAAAACTGCTCTAACGATTTTAATCAAAATTTCAGGAAAAATGTAAATTACATTTCAAAATAATTTAGTTAAAACCACATATAAAAAATTTTATTTAGGAATCAAACTGGTTAATTTTCAGTTTTTATTTTTTAATATTTTTTAGTGTTTAATATGGGGAAAGTTTGTGCCAATTCTTTGGAACCTTTTATATTATTTGCTCCATTACCACTAAATGTTGATCAGGATATTACATATTTACACAAGGTTATTAATAATTAAAAATAATTATAACTATTAATACTTATAAGAACATTTGTACGACTAAAACTACCGTTTGTGTTGTAAAAATGTCATAGATTTTCAATAAAATAAAGAAAATTTGGAAAATTATAACGGTTTAATTTTGTAAGTATATTCTATGTGTCTTTTCAGTCAACTAATATATGATATAACTCACAGTGATACCAACAAAATTTCGTCTTATTCAATTTGCAATTAAATATACTAAAATGTTTTAACTATTACATACTTCTTAAATTCTGTTATAATCTAGGTCTTAATTGAAAATTGGATGAAAATAGATATATCATGGTATTTGAAGCATTGGTAAGTATTTAAAATAAAGTTGGTAATAATTGGTAATAATAAAAATTATATATAATCATTTCTAGCTGTCTGCTAAAAAAGGAAACCATTGAGAAGTAAAATAAGACAGTACCCGTAGCTAAAAATGTATACTGTGTGGTGAATTTGTTTACAGCAAAATCAGAAAACTTCATCTTAAAGAATATTAGAAATTATTTTAGTCATTGGACTGCTCTCTTTTAATACAGTATTTTAAGTTATGGAAAGTTAGCCACAAAATTTATTTAAAATATTTTCAACAGTCAGTATGAGTGTCACAGTGCTGTACCCCAGAGCTACTTGGAGAAAAAGTGCTGTGGAGAGTTTAGGTGATAAGTTCTACTCGGTCTCTTGATACCGACATGGTGTCCGCTCAAAGGTTGCCATCGGTCTGGACACTACTAGATAAGTATGGGGTAGTCAGTGTCTGGATAATTTTTAGGGGAGAGAACTGAGTATCAGGCTTGCAGGAAATCAGACCAATACTACGTGGTTCAGATGCCACGTTAATAGTCCTTTAGTCAACCTGCCCATTGCACTTCTTATAAAATGGCCCTTTCTGAGTATAAATCAAACTCAATTGGTAACCAGCCTACTTACACTTATATCACCATTAATTATCGCTTTAAAATATGCACAAATTTGTGTCGGTGTCTCTAATCTGAGAATAATATGAAAAATAAAGGTAAAAATATTTTAATCAAAAACTTGTACTAACTAAATTGTAATTTAGGTTATAAGGTTAAACTGTTAAATAGTGTTAGCCTCAAAATGTCCGCCCATGTCACTTATATTTACGAGGACAAGGTGCAAAACAAGGTTTGGTACTAAGCCATTTATCAAGTCTGAAACTGTGTGAAATTCTTAAGACTATTAGAGCTTTGTTACTGTCTACCTTTTGTTAAACGTGTTTCAATTATTGTGAGTGTGAATGTTCTACAACTGTCTAATAGACTAGTAGTATTTATTAAAATACCAATAACTTAGTAAATATTATATTTATTTCCTTGTAACGAAAACGTATCACAACATGTTGACATCACATTTTTATTATTAAATTTTAAAGAAAACTGCAATGAGAATATAAAAATATGTCTATGTCAAACTATTTAAAACACATGAAACTGTATTTTTTCTCATACTTGTTATCAACTAAATTATTTGTTATATAGCAGTTTTATATATTGCTACTTTATTACGTAGATAAATAAATGACTTAATAGTTTATTTTGCATAGTAAAACAAACAAAAACATCTTAGAAAGTTTCTAAATTTGACTTTTATTGCAAAAATAGCCTTCATGCAATAGAATGCTAAATTCGTCTCACCGTATATCATACTAACCAATATTTTGCAATTATATTATATAATAAAAAAACATTTCTTATCTGGCTATTTTCTTACGATATATATACATGTTGTATGTAATATATATTTATATATATGTCGTATGTAAAAAAATGGTATGTTTTTGAAACTACCATTTATAAATTTAAAAACAATTTAAAGCTGTGATATATGTGCTTGGAATAACGTCAAAAAATTATATTCTGTTAAAATCCAATCCATTAAGTCATTAAAACCTCCCTCCCTGATTCTATTTACGCTAACCAATCCCTCCGTAAAATAGCGCAGGAGTACTCAGTAACTATGTGATCCATTGTTTGTACTGACTCCCCGCAAACACATTACTGATCTAGTGTCAATCCCGGTTTATATTTCCAGTAGTTACATCTGCCCACGCCAGTTGAGAACCTATTAAACAGTGTTCAATGCCTAATATGGAGGTGCATCTCAACTAAATGTTTTGATGGACGGATAGTAAGAAACTTATGTGGCCCATCAAAACTGTTCCACGTTATGGCCCAGCTAGTATTGGGCGAGATATTTGATCTGCTCAACTGAATAGCAGTACGTAGACGTAGGTTTCGAGATTTAAGTGACCATCTTGACGCACGAGATCCTGTATAATGGGGAGGTACGAGACATTCCAGATCTTATTGAATTCTTTAACTAGTGCTTCCTGACGTCTTGTATCTGGAGGAGCTATATATATTGCTCATCACTGGGAGCCAAAGTAGTGGAGTTACCATGAGAGTACTGATAAAAGCTCTTATAGGCCTATTATGTTGGACATCAATCGTTTATTTTCAAATGTCAGGAAAAGCATAATTTTAAGTTTTCACCGACCTTATTCTAAGTCTGGAAACATAAATTCTTCCCCTTTCTAGATGTTTGAAGAAATTTGCCTACCAAATATATGAATTAATGTCATCTGAAATGTTAAAACTGTTAAAATTAAATGTTTATTTTCCCTAATGTTCTTGATTACGTATCACTGTTTTAAAAATAAGGCCTAAAATTAACTTGATTTAAATGTATATGATATATATAAATATATATATTAAGATGTTTATATAGGTATGAAATATTTAACTAATACAATAATCCGGGCGTAAATGTTTAGGTTTAAAAGTACATTTTGCAAAACCTGTTCTGTTTTAATAAATATACAATTATAAACTATATACCTACACCTCTAAATAGTATTAACTATTACTCTACCTTTTAGTCTTAGGATGAACAATGCTTTCCATCCATACCCACCCACCCTACGCACTAATAACTATTGTGAATTAACGATCGAACAGAAGAAGTTTGCTAATATTAAATTAATGGTGTGGGGCTCTCTCTATCTCGCCCATTTTAAATTATGTATTTTTAGGTACACATTACTCAAAAACTAATAAAGATATACTTATGAAATAAAAAATTAATAAAAGTGCATAGTTTTGAGTATAAGGTAGGCCAATTATATTTTATTGTTACAATTTGCAAATATTTTTATTGACGCCTTATTTCATATAATTCCTGTATTTTCATATAATTTACATGAAAAACTGTATGGACCCGTTTATCAAATTTCACTCAACATTGTAAGTGGGCTTATTATTTGAACACAACATTTTGTTCTAAGAAATGTTTGTTAACTGTATTGGGTATGTCCAAAAATAAAAGCAATACGATTTTCTACATACACCTTCAACGTATCTGTCGTATTGCAACGAAAGACGTTAATAAATTATAAGCATTTTTTATATATATTTCTAAGAATAGATCTTTTGAAAAGCTACATAAGTGATAAGACAATTGCTCATCATTTTAAAACGTGGGAACCAATATTCCGTAGTCAACTGTGTTGTATTGAGGAATTTAAACATCCCCAAAGCGAATCCAATAATGTAACTGTTATGATAAAACACGTTTTCAAATATTAATCAAATTAATTATATATTGTTAGGAGTTGTTACTTAATATGTACAAAGCTATTTTAGAAACGTTTAATATTTTGAAAACAAAAGAGTTAGTTATTTTGTGATAGGTAGCAATACAAGGTGTGTAAATTATCCCCTGTACTCTCTAGAAACGTCCTTATAATTGAATTGTTTCCATTTATCACACTTATATTTTATATTTTTGTAACTAAAATACTTAAAATAAATATAAATATATTTTTTCACTTCATAAGAGACCTTTTTAAATAATTAAAACGTTTATTAACCTATTTTAAGTAACACCTAAATTAATTAAGCATTTTAAACAAACAAACGTCTTTAAAAATAAACTATCTTTAAAGAGTTTAAGGCAACCTGACTCAACAAGTATTTATTAAGGAGGTAAACGAGTATAGATAGGCCAATTAAAAAATAACCTACTGAACGCAATGAGATGCACTTAGTGGTGGAAGTGAGACAGAGAAGTATTCTTCCCTCAGTTTTTAATTCCATTTAAAATTGTCACGGCTACCACGTCATCAAAAAGCCACGTGCTGGTGGTGCACTAGCAAGCCCCGCCAATTACGTCATTATCAACAGTGACAATTGGTTGGTTCAAAATAACACCAATGAACAAGTTTTTAGTGATTAATTCAAATCATAATTTACTTTCCAAATAACAATCAATTATATAAATAACTTTACGAATAACAATGTAAACAATACATAGCAATTAAACATATTTATATTGTCCATTAGAGTTATTATTACTATTTTTTATTTACTTAGTATGCTGGTGATAAGTACAAACTTCAAATGGCCAATAATATGAAATTTTAAAAATAATATCCTATTCTATACTATATTTATGATAGTCTGTATTAATGAAACGTGATTTCTGTAAGATATAATATTATGCAAAGTTTGAACCCGGTCTCGAGTGCATATAATTACTTTTAGTTCTTCAAGGCATTTCATGAATACCAACTAAGTTCATTTAAACATTCCGCAGAAGTAATTAATGCTGTCTTTAACAGTAATTAATGCTGTCTCTTCTGGTTATTTTATAAACATTCCATAGTTGGCAAAGAAGCAGCAAAGAATTCTTGACATGTGTATCATAAAAGACTTAATAAAGTGTGTTTTATGATTGATAATATAAGTTATTTTTAATGAAAAATAAATTTTTTTTATTTTATGAAGGACCTCTTATAATTGGCTTACATTGACTTCCTTTAACTCCTTTGGGCGCATAGAAGAGTTATCCATCTGTTCCTGTCTCCAGCTAGTGCACTTGCACTCCAGAAGTTTTGTTAGTCTCTTTTGCTTTTTTATAAATAGTTCTATTTTCCAGTTTTCTCGGGGTTGACCTATTCTACTAGCACCTTCCGGGTACTACTCAACGTCTCATTTATTCCATTTAAATTTCTTCGCTTATGCTCTAATCACTTCTACATTCTCTTCCAAATCTGCAGCATAATTTGAACTTGAACTGTTTCTCTTCATAGATCCTCATTTGTAATGAAGGTACAATACCCATCAGTAATGCATTCCGTTAAATCCTTTGAATAACCATGTTAAACTAAAATTTATTCAATTTATTACTTAAAATTCCAGTATGAAATGTGGCTCCGTTTGTATAATTCATTTTTACAAGCTGATTGTGATTGTTAAATGCAATATAGCACTTCAGATAAAACACTTAAGAAATTGCAATGCTATACAAAAACCATTTCAATTCATATTCCTTAACAGTAAAAAATGTTTTTATAAATTATCTTACAAGGACAAAATGAAACTTTCTTACAGAGTTTGAATACAACTAAGAATATGACTTATATAATATATTTTGAAAAACCGCACTTGTAGGACGCTATCCCATTTCCATTATGAATCCTTAGGTATTCTTATCTGCCTATCCGTTATAATAGATCTTCTCTTTGATCACAAACGTGAAGGATATGTCCATGTGGTGTTTTAAATGTGTACATGTACTAAGCAGCTTTATATACCTAAAACAATTTTATTTTACGTATACTTTCCAAACATACCTCTGAATATTGTATATACATCCTATTAATTATCACTTTATACTAAAACCAAAGTTACAAATAAAGATAGAGTACTTTTTATACTGCAAACGTAGTTGTATATGTGTTCCAAGAAAAATTAAACTCACTAATTCAATTTCTATTTTCTCTTCTATATTGACACTGATTGATCCTGTATTAACGTCCAAGAAGATTCAATTTTACACGTACAGTTGTATCGAGCCTCCCACCCAACCTTACACGAAAAGTTGTACTGACCTTCCCACCATTGTTGTAAAAGTTGACTCACCATTGTTGTACTGACCTTCCATACACGCATAGTTGTATTGAGCTTCCCCTCCTCTCGAAGACGTAGACTATAATTGTATTGACCTTACCACCCTTTCGATCATGTATAGTTGTAATGACCCTCCTTCCCTCCCATACACGTATAGTTTTATTGATCATCCAACCCTCCCATACACGTATAGCTGTATTGGCCCTCTAACTCTCCCACACACGTATAGTTGTATTGCTCATCCAACCCTCCCATACACGTATAGCTGTATTGGCCCTCTAACTCTCCCATACACGTATAGTTGTATTGCTCATCCAACCCTTCCATACACGTATAGCTGTATTGGCCCCCTAACTCTCCCATACACGTATAGTTGTATTGCTCATCCAACCCTTCCATACACGTATAGCTGTATTGGCCCTCTAACTCTCCCATACACGTATAGTTGTATTGCTCATCCAACCCTTCCATACACGTATAGCTGTATTGGCCCTCTAACTCTCCCATACACGTATAGTTGTATTGATCATCCAGCCCTCCCATACAGGTAGAGTTGTATTGACTCTCCAACCCTCCCATACACGTATAGTTGTATTGACCATCCAACCCTCCCATACACGTATAGTTGTACAGACCCTCCAACCCTCCCATACACGTATAGTTGTACAGACCCTCTAACTCTCCCATACACGTATAGTTGTATTGATCATCCAGCCCTCCCATACAGGTAGAGTTGTATTGACCCTCCAACCCTCCCATACACGTATAGTTGTATTGCTCATCCAACCCTTCCATACACGTATAGCTGTATTGGCCCTCTAACTCTCCCATACACGTATAGTTGTATTGCTCATCCAACCCTTCCATACACGTATAGCTGTATTGGCCCTCTAACTCTCCCATACACGTATAGTTGTATTGATCATCCAGCCCTCCCATACAGGTAGAGTTGTATTGACCCTCCAACCCTCCCATACACGTATAGTTGTACAGACCCTCCAACCCTCCCATACACGTATAGCTGTACAGACCCTCCAACCCTCCCATAAACGTATAGCTGTATTGGCCCTCTAACTCTCCCATACACGTATAGTTGTATTGATCATCCAGCCCTCCCATACAGGTAGAGTTGTATTGACCCTCCAACCCTCCCATACACGTATAGTTGTACAGACCCTCCAACCCTCCCATACACGTATAGTTGTACAGACCCTCCAACCCTCCCATACACGTATAGTTGTACAGACCCTCCCATACACGTATAGTTGTACAGACCCTCCAACCCTCCCATACACGTATAGTTGTATTGACCCTCCAACCCTCCCATACACGTATAGTTGTATTGATCATCCAGCCCTCCCATACAGGTAGAGTTGTATTGGCCCTCTAACTCTCCCATACACGTATAGTTGTACAGACCCTCCAACCCTTCCATACACGTATAGTTGTACAGACCCTCCAACCCTTCCATACACGTATAGTTGTACAGACCCTCCAACCCTCCCATACACGTACAGTTGTACAGACCCTCCAACCCTCCCATACACGTATAGTTGTACAGACCCTCCAACCCTCCCATACACGTATAGTTGTACAGACCCTCCAACCCTCCCATACACGTATAGTTGTACAGACCCTCTAACTCTCCCATACACATATAGTTGTATTGATCATCCAGCCCTCCCATACAGGTAGAGTTGTATTGACCCTCCAACCCTCCCATACACGTATAGTTGTACAGACCCTCCAACCCTCCCATACACGTATAGTTGTACAGACCTTCCAACCCTCCCATACACGTATAGTTGTACAGACCCTCCAACCCTCCCATACACGTATAGTTGTACAGACCTTCCAGCCCTCTCATACACGTATAGTTGTACAGACCTTCCAACCCTCCCATACACGTATAGTTGTACAGACCATCCAGCCCTACCATACACGTAGAGTTGTACTGACCCTCCAAACCTCCCCCCTAGTTACTGGCCTTATTTGAGAAACAACGATGAGAAACACGTTGAGTAGCAACCTTAATTGTCCTACTCGCCCACCTATACACGTTTAGTAGTATTGGCCTATCCACCCACCCTTACACGTACCGTGCTATTGGCCATCCACCAACCCATACATGTAAAGTGGTGATTGGGTAATTAGTGATTTCAACCAAATCAATGAATACAGATTTTAAAAAGTCAACCATTTTCAAATAAAAATTTTAAATTTCAATGCTAGTTTGGCAGTCATAAACTGTGAAGCTGGTTTCTCACAATTAAAGGTTTTTACACAAGTGCTTTGTAGAACACGGTCAAACAGTGGCAATAAAAAAGAACGAATGTTTAACATTGACGTTAGCCTTGTTATGATGCGTGTTCTTTGAAGGACGATGACGTTGATCAATACTGCATTGGATAAATCTCTCTACAGATGGGACCACTTATATATATTATATCCAAAACAAATTTACACGCAATCCATTACACCTGTTATTTAAGCAACCAAAGGCGATAAAATATTAACAGAATTTTTTCATAGTATGATCTTAATTCAAAGTATTTATTGATTACAATCGATTGCACTTAAGTGTCAAGGCTTAGGGGCTCGAATTTACACAGTTTTATCACCCCGTAAAATACTGCTTTATTCTAACTAGCATATTATAAAATTACACCGGCCTAACTTCAAAAAAGTACAGTAACTCCTCATTTTACTATCACAAAGTTCAATCCAAAAAGGATTTATCTTCATCACGAAAAATTTGGAACCACTCAACAGATTTTGATAAAATGTTGAACATTATAGAGACCCATTAAAAAAGGATTTCTCAATATTCTATTCCTACAAGATGGAATGTAATGGTTTAGAAACTACGAAGGGAAGGGTAATCAAGTTTTGTATTGAAGCAAGAGCTGGTGGCTAGTCACATATATGTGGTAAATGTGAGTGGTACAAGTTGGAAGGTTTAGTTACGTTTTAATATTTGTATTTTTTATTTATTTATTTGTTACAAAGACACCGATCGTCAAGAAAAGGATTTCCAATGAGTGTGATGAGTGTAAATGAGCGAATGTAGTTATTGTTACAAACTAAGGTCGACTATTCCTTAGAAAATATCATTAATTAATAGCCCAATGACAAATGAACAGCCGGTGGTTATCAGCTGATCCCTTTCAAGATTTGTTTTGACTCTGATTGGGATCGAACCGAGAACCTTCAGCTTATGAAGCTGGGATTTAACCAACTAAGTTACCGACCAATTTATGTAAGTAATGTTAGTATAAAAATATTTCGTCTTATAGAAGATATAAAATAATTTTATACATCTACTAGTAATATTCTCGTTTTTGTAAAACTAGTTTTTAAAATATACACGTAATAAAAAAGTACCACAAACTCAATTTTGGTTGAAATTTCAATATGAATTTAATGGCTTATGAACAACTAATGACAAACTGTATTTAGGTATAAAATACGATTTACAAATATCCTATTGGTTGATTTATTGCCGTCAAAATGTTGACACCAACACATCCTTTTATTGGTACTTAATGACCCAAACCACTGTCAGACAGTTCCTTCCTCTATAAGAGCTTCCTGTATATAAATCAAAAATATACTCTAAGCTTTGTAGTTTACAAACGGACTGTCATTCGTTTGACTTATTAATGTTTTTGAAACAAGATATGTTACTTGTTTTGTAGAAATACAGACTTGGGAAAATGTCTGTAACATATTTATTAATTAAAACTATTGAAATAAATGCAATGAAACTTTTTAGTTATATACATGTTCGCATACCAAACATTAGACATAATTTACTCCTTTTTCGAATGGCCAGGAAATGGCCAGTGAGGGAAATTCTAAAAAAATTTTAAATGTAAGCCTACCTTAAGTCATACCTCATTTTAAAGGTCTTTCTTTGTAAAATACGAAAGTGCAAACCTGAGATAAAAAGGATGACCCAGTTAGAAAATACGACCACTCAAATAGTTTAATGTCATATTCCAAATTCTTCTTAATTATAAGGCTATTTATTTGAGAGTTTGAGGTACTTATTGGTGAGTATCTCGTTGATTGATGACAATCGTAACGAAAGACTGCGTTATAAAAGTAAGTATGTTTTTAGACAAAAATAAGGAAAATCACTGTTGACAGTAGTTTTTTCTTAAACATACATTAAGAGAATTATTAAAGTAATTTGCTACATTTTTTAAAGACATTTATTATTCATATTCGGTGAGTTAAATTATAGCTTTACGCAGCAATATATAATAACTATCTTATCCTTATTCTTAAGCAGTATTAGTTATACGACATTAAATTCGTTTGAGAATCTATATTTTCTGACTGGGTCATCCGTTTTGCCTCAAGTTTGCACTTTTGTGCTTTACAAACAAATAACCTTAACATGACGTAGACTTACATTTAAAATATTTAATACTTCCTCCATTGACCATCCCGTGGCTATACGAAAAAGGAGTAAAATATGTCTAAATGTGTACTTATACATACCTACAACGTTTTATTACATTTATTTTAATGGTTTTAAAAATAACAAAATATTTCACACTTTTTCCCAACCCTGTATAGTATGAATGTTAATTTGCATATTTTTAAGATACTGTAAGTGCAAAAAAATAAAAGATAACGTGTAATTTACAAATCTGTTATATGTTTCAGGTAATTTCCACTTGTTGTTCACTTTCTAATGTTTGATTAGACATTAAATAAGAATATGTCTTAAAATATTATTTCATGTGATTTACTAAAACATTTTACGAGTTTCAATACTTCAGTAATTTCCTTACACTGTAAAAAAGATAATTTATTTTATTAATACATTTATTATTTTTTTTTTTATTTGTTATCAAGGCATTTTTCACGAGTGGTACAAAGTAATCGAAGATGTCAAGACCTTTAATTGTTTTAAGGGACAAACAACGTTTCTACAGGTATAAAAACTATACATCATATAGTTCTAGGGAATGTTAGAATGTTGAGTTCCTTAAAAAAGGGCTTGCAGGAATCTTTGTAACTAATTTTAGCAACAAGGAGAATTGCCTTTTTTGTAGTCTAAACACTCTTAACTATTGATTCGTTGATCCTGCTCCCCATAGCACAACTCCATAGACAAGGTGGAGATATATCAAGTCATAATATGCCATCATCAGTATCTGAGTAGGCACATTATCATAATACATAGGACCCCGTATTGTATTATGATATATTATGGACCCGCACCCATCGTACTGACAGTTAGATGTGGTCGTACTGACAGTTTACAGGTATAAAAACAGTCATCTTCAGGTGTTACGTACTACCTTAGCGCACAACTAGTTGTTTTACCCTTAACTCGTAATAACCCTCGTTTGATTATTCAACCTTTGTTGTGGTGTTTATTACGATTTTTTAGGTATTAAAATGCCATCTTCAGATATAATGTGCCAAAAATGTTCATTTAACTGTATAAAAGACAAAACGTTTGATTAAAAATGTCGCATTTTGTTGTAAATAAAAGGGATAAACTTGTTGTAAATGTTGACCACGATAGTAAGTAAAATTTGAAGACGACAGGAATTTGTACTTCCGTCGAAACGTTTTTTCCCCTTAAAACACTTTTGTTTCTTAAATCTTCAAATGTCTTATACTAATCTAATACTAAGAATAGTTAATTATATATATATATATATATATATATATATACACACATTTTAAAATGTAATTATTCCTGTCACTTTAGTCGTATGCATTACTTTATATTCATTTAATTCATCTTCATGTTATGATATTTTTTGTATTACAGAAAGAAGAAATCATAACTTATGTACAATAAATAAGATGGTTTTATTATGATAGTGTTTTCAATAAAATTTAAACATTAAAATACTTATATTTTTCTTTATGATCGGAACTTAATTTTGAACTAATTACTTAGCAAACAAACCATTTCTAATTTATTGAAACGATTGAAAAACACAGGTTTTACATTTGGGGATATACATTCGTATTATGAATTGTTGGGGTTGTATGGATTTGTAACTTGCGTAGGCGACGTTGAGTTGTGCTGATAATGTTGATAAGATTGCGTGGATCTCAGCTCTTCTAGTGCAACGATTACAAACTGTTTTGAATTCTCATTTACTCTTTCTATAAAGTTATCAAATTTTCATTTACACAGTTTTGAAGATTTTAATACTTCATATTATGTTTGTTGTAGTTACATATTTATTTCTTGTTGTAGCTTTAAATAATTTCTTATAATGAGTATTTGCTAAGCTACAGGCCAATATATCTTTACTTTATATTATAACCTCATAATTTTCTTTTATATTTATTTAATTATTTTTTCTGTTATTGATTTTTGATTTACAATAATAATATTTATTGTTTTCATTTAATAACAAAGTATTAGACATAAAATAGTAAATTAATATAAAATAAATGTAAAATAAAATATTAAAAAGGAGAAAAACAAATGGTAATAATACAGTTCTTGAAATTAAAAATCTTCATGTCTATATAAGCAATTTATGAATAAATAATTTTTTCATGTATTCTTGAAAGTATATTCTTTTTGATTTTTTATGTGTATTGGTAATTTGATTTTTTGGATAATTATTACAATTTTTGATGGATTTTTATTTTCATAATTTATTGTTTAAAAGTATCATGGAAAGAATGGCGCAATAATAGACCAATATTAATGTTAGACTGTTAAAAAGAGGCCCTCTATAGATGTTGTATGTATTTTACAATGTATTAATGTATTATAATGGTTAGTATCCGTATTGTAACATGTAAGATTAAATACAAATAATATAATGGATGATTTTTCATGATCTTCAGTGATGCCAAAGCAAACTAAAAAAGACAGGGTAGTGTTGATGTACTATACTTACTTTTAATTGATTATTAAATAATACAGATAATATTAAAATAAAAAAACTGATTTCTTTTTTGCTGAATAATTTTTTTATTAATAACACAAAGATGTAGGTAGTTAAATTCAATATGCTTTTCATGTAACATTATTTTAAGAAATGTTCATAACTAATTAATAACACACTAGCTAGGTTGATATGTTATAACTCTACGTACAACATTTCTATGTTCTTTATTTGAAGCTTTTTGAGAATTAAACACATTAAAGTTTGCTCAAAAAGGCACGATAGTTTCATAAAGGCACCTTCGATGAATTTACGTTTAAAAAACTAGACAATGAACTAAACAATGTTTCCAAAGATCTAATAAACAATGGCTACCCTCAGTCTCTCATAAACAAATGCAAACAAATAAGAAAACGCAAACAAACACCCACTGACACAGAAAAGCCGAAAGCATTCATGTCCATTCCATATATGCCTAACCTTTCAGAAAAAATCAGACGCATAGCTAGGAAATACAAAATCAGAACATCATTCAACGCACAAAACACATTAAGACAGTCTTTAACTAAAACTAAACCAAAGAATGAGGAGCAATCCTCCAAAAATGTAGTTTATTGCATTACTTGTGAATGCAATGAAAAATACATAGGGGAAACAAAGAGACCACTGGAAGTTAGGCTAAAAAAGGAAACACTACACATTCTAAATTAGCTGAACATGCCTGGAATAATGAGCACAGATTTAACTGGGACAACACTAAAATACTTCACAGGGAACCACATTTTTTTAAACGTAAATTCATCGAAGGTGCCTTTATGAAACTAAATAATGAACAAGTAATCAGTCAAAGTAGCATAGAAGTTAGACCCATGTGGGTTCCTTTACTTAAAAACACACTTGATAAAAAGTTCAATACACTCATGACATCATCTAACCAGAATCCTACACCACCTGCACCTATAACAATTAAACACCCCATGAGTCTCCGTCCCCGTACCTGAGTCACCGCATTTTTGGCGATCTCGGAGCGTACGTCCCTGACCTCGTCAGTCTGTGTATGGTTGTTGTGAAGTGTAGTGTGTATGTTTGTCTAGTCCCCGTGTTTTATCACCTTGGAGGGAACTTAGTAGACACTGCATTTGGATTGTATCATCCTCACTTCGTACCTGGGACGTCTAGACGCCATCGTCACTGCGGGTCGTAAGACTTCATCATTTTTGTAATATTTGATTATGGTATTGTTTTATTCCTAATAATTGTTGTCTTTTCAGGTTAAAATGTAATTTGAATAGTAGTCTCAGTCCTTCCGAGTCATATATATATATATATATATATATATATATATATATATATATATATAATTTTTTGTGCGTGTTGAATGTTATTTTAAATTAATTGTGTTTTTCAGGTTCCATATATTTATGATTAGTTAATATAATCTTATTTCAGTCTGATTTGAATATTAATTTTATTGTGTTTTACATTTTTCGTTGATATCGTGACCTTGACAGCGTCTAATTGGCTATATTAATTTAACCCTGTTAATATTTTTTATATTTAGTAGAAGTTCATTTTGTTGTACTCCATTCTAGGATCTAGGTTAAAATGTAGATAATTATTAAAGTAGATAAGTTTATTAGTTTAAGAACGTAGTTTTATAACATGTTTGTGTAGATGTAATTTAGTTTTTAGCACTTGAAAAAGGTTTGGGATTTACCAAATCGAAACGTCGTGATTGTTATTTTTCACGTAATGATGGCAAATGTCCAACTACCTTTGTCTCCCTCATCTGATACTCCATCATTAACAAATTTCAAAAACAGAGCCAATATACTGTTCGTGTTTGGGTAGGTGGAGGGCCATTACACTGTTTGTGTTTGGGTAGGTGGAGGGCCAATATACTGTTCGTGTTTGGGTGGGTGGAAGGCCAATTCACTGTTCGTGTTTGGGTAGGTGGAGGGTCAATTCACTGTTCATGCTTGAGTAGGTGGAAGGCCAATATAATGTTCGTGTTTGGGTAGGTGGAGGGCCATTACACTGTTTGTGTTTGGGTAGGTGGAGGGCCAATATACTGTGCGTGTTTGGGTAGGTGGAGGGCCAATACACTGTTCGTATTTGGGTGGGTGGAAGGCCAATTCACTGTTCATGTTTGGGAAGGAGGAGGGCCAATACACTGTTCATGCTTGGGTAGGTGGAGGGCCAATATACTGTTCGTGTTTGGGTAGGTGGAGGACCATTACATTGTTCGTGTTTGGGTAGGTGAAGGGCCAATATACTGTTCGTGTTTGGGTGGGTGGAAGGCCAATTCACTGTTCGTGTTTGGGTAGGTGGAGGGTCAATTCACTGTTCATGCTTGGGTAGGTGGAAGGCCAATATAATGTTCGTGTTTGGGTAGGTGGAGGGCCATTACACTGTTTGTGTTTGGGTAGGTGGAGGGCCAATATACTGTGCGTGTTTGGGTAGGTGGAGGGCCAATACACTGTTCGTATTTGGGTGGGTGGAAGGCCAATTCACTGTTCATGTTTGGGAAGGAGGAGGGCCAATACACTGTTCATGCTTGGGTAGGTGGAGGGCCAATATACTGTTCGTGTTTGGGTAGGTGGAGGACCATTACATTGTTCGTGTTTGGGTAGGTGAAGGGCCAATATACTGTTCGTGTTTGGGTGGGTGGAAGGCCAATTCACTGTTCGTTTTTGGGTAGGTGGAGGACCAATTCACTGTTCATGCTTGGGTAGGTGGAGGGCCAATACACTTTTCATGCTTGGGTAGGTAGAGGGCCAATATACTGTTAGTGTTTGGGTAGGTGGAGGGCCAATACAGTGTTTGTGTTTGGGTGGGTGGAAGTGCCAATACACTTTTTTTGTTTGGGTGGATTGGAGGACCAGTAATTTTATAAAGGTGAAATTTGTGGTGCTTACAAGAGGAATATAGTTTTTGGATGTGGAAGACATAATAGGATGAATATAAACACGTAATCTATCACAGTGACTCCTATGTGAGGGGGCGCAAAGGTAAGTAGCCCGATGGAAGATGTTAGGTTAACTATTACTAATTGAAGTTCCTTTGCAAAATAATAATATCATCATTTCATATATAATGTTGTACATTTCTTCAACTGGAGTACACTGTGAAAAATGTCGAAGTGAAAGTTCTTATATGTGCTAATGATTGTGTTAAAATTTACAAAATCATGGGACCAACTCATCTATCCTACGATCACAACTTACGAGGGCATACTTCTGACTTCAAGGGAAATATCGTAAGAGAAGAATGTTTCTTAATATCTCAGTTACGAGTACAGAGGAGAAAATCCTGTTATCGTTAAAAACGAAGCACGTGTTGTGTGTATGTCTGATTGTTTGCTGGATAAAAAGCTTGACTGTCTCTCAAGATGAGTAAAAATAATCCCAAACTTAATGTTTTCAAAAATAGAATATAGTTTATTTCATAGACAATTTTAACATCAAATGGTATCGTAATCGTGACAGGAATGAAAAAAGGTTATGTTCATTCACTCTACTAATTCAGCATTCATATATATGCTTAATAATGAATGATATATCATATGACCATTTTCTCATTCAGAATGTTGAGGTTGTCTTTTTTATCTGAATATCAAGTTGTCTCCTACAAGTGTTTAATTTCATAAAAAAGTTCGTACATGCTTAATTAGAAGTTTTGTTAATAATCTCTTTTAATAATTTATGAATACATAATAGGAGGGGACACTTAAAAACCACCATTTATGATACATTTTTAATATTCGTACGTGTGAATGTAAGTATTTTTTTCGAACCATTTTTCCTTATTAATATTGTAATTTGTATGATATAAAAGTATAAACTCTCTCGAACCCAATCTATATTAAATGTATAAAAAAATGTTAGTTAGTAATCTTAAAGTATACTTCGTCTCTGTTCATTGCCCAGGGCCGTAAATTTAACACTTTTGAACCCAGGCACGAGCTGGTTAAGCCTGACAGTAATCCCAGGCGGTCTTCTTGGTAAGTTTGTTTATGACCCGTTGCCGTGACAACCAAGGCATAAAAGAAAAACTGTTGTCTCAACCCACCTGAGATCCGTCGGTTATATAAGTAAGTCTAAGATAAGGCAATATCACCGTCCGTCTATTCGCAGTCGGGTAGGCCTATTTTACCGTAAGAGTGTGGATGGGTGGGAGGGTTATCGCCATTGTACGTTTATGTGTGGTATTTAAGAATCAAGAACCATTTATTTCAATTGACAAACTTCACATTTGACTAGGACACGTTAGTATATAAGTAATTTTACAATCAATGCTATATCAATAGCAAGTAGCAGCTTGTAATGACAGGGTTACCAAAATAATAATTTAAACAATAAAATAAATATTAGGTAGGTTAATTAAATAATAAATAATACTATATAATTACCCAAAAATATTCAAATATCTAAAATAAATATAATTATAACATATCTAAAATAATACCAATACTATAACATTAGAAAACAATATTAACATTACTCAAAATAAATTTACCCACCCACACGTAATGGTATTGATACCACTCCATACGTAGTATATGGATGTGTGGGTGGGTCATTACTACCGTACGTGTGTGGGTGGGTAAAGCAAAGTTTCACGGTCAAAGTTAGTTTGAACTTTTTAGCGAGTATTTCAATACAACCAGCCTTTTATACAGCCATCCACCCACCCATACAAGTACTGTAATATTGACTCACCAACCCACTCAGGCACGTAAAGTTTTACAATATAATGTTCTATTATTGTTAAATGTGACAATTCTATTGCATTTTTTCAGCTTCAAAGGTAATCCAAATATCTAACTTAATGGCGATAATTGTTCATAATATTTATTGATGCCTTATTTTTCATTTGAAAAAAGGTATTGCTGCTGCTATACTTAAGCAATCTACTGGTACAATTTTGTTTCACAGATACTTAATGTCTAAAACCTTGCTTTTGAATTTACATCAAATATTATGTATACTTTAATGTTTTTGTGTTGTTTTAACGTTACCAAGCGCCCAAGAAAATTTCACACAAGTGTTCCCAACGCAACATTAACATTAGATATCATCTTATTTTACGTTTTAATTTTGTTTGTTAATTTTTGTTGAACACAGTTTACATAAGTCGCAGGTATTTTCACAATTTAAGTACCGACCGATCGCTAATAGTTTGTAATAAAATACATTGACCCATCAATTTTATTTATAGCTCGTATTTGAATTACTTTTTATTCATAAAAAAAAATAGTAGGTAAAATCCAGTTTTTTTTCACCTTGAAAGTTTTAATGAAACTGGAAATTTTAAAATATTGCTTTTAACATTTTTTACAACACACTTGAAAAAAAATTGTACTTCAGCTAAGAAATGTAATATTAAAATTGTTAAGAAATAAAATCCTTCCAAATAGCTTAACAATCTCAGAACTAAAGTAAAAAATGTACATTACAGTGTGATGAAACTCGGTTTCAACACCAATCTGGGGACGTAGCTAAATAACTACACACTCATCTACATGGGAACCAAAAACTCTTCATTTGATCAAAGATAACACAATAACAACTGCAACTATTACAATACAATTACTAAATTAATTAAGTATAAAATGCACAAAATCTGATATATTGGTATACACTTACTATTTTTACTATCATGAATGTTTATAAACAATTTTGTATTTATTTTATGTTTATAAAAACTACTGCAACCTATACAAAATTAATCCAAATGAGGCCACGCATCTTGGCCTGGAAGGATTGATTACAACGTATGATTTACTTACTTCAACTTTAGACGACCTTTAGAGTGGTCCCTTCAAGAACCATCAGTACCCCCGGTTAATTGCGATCAAGAACTTCCTTTTTACACTTCCACTTTTTTCCGATATTTAGAATGAATATATTAAGTATTATAATTATAACTTTTCACCTTACATTCCTAACAGTAGCTAACTTCAACTACCCTCTTTAAAATTGGTTTATAAAAAATAGTTTGGTTGTATACACATAATAATATGGCAGAACCGTTTTGAACTAACAAAAATTACTATTTTTTTTACGTATGTCTCACCTTGCCGATATTTATATTGAAAATATTAACTATTGCAATTGTAACTTTTTACCTTACATTCCTAACCGTATCTAACTTTAACGGCCCTCTTTAAAATTCGTTTATAAAAAATAGTTTGGTTGTATACACATAATATATGGCAGAACCCTTTTCAACTCAAAAAAATCTTCTCACTTATGTCTCACCTGCGAAGAATTTTTATTTTGTAACTGAACAAAGAGAGTTTCCCACACTCGAAAACAATCCTCTATTTTGTAAATTAATATTACAATTAATTCACACATAAATATTTAAACGTAACATTCGTTGATTTTAAATTTATATTTTATTTATTACGAACTAAATACCAGATCTAAACATAGTTTAGGGATATCATTAACAGTTTCCATATAGATTTCTACATCGTATTTGTATGCTCATTTGCTTATACTAACTCTACAAATTATTTCTAAAGTTCTACAAATGAGTTGTTTACGGTTCCCTTGGGGGAACGATAACAGTGCATTATCTAGGTTTATGGCAGATTGTACAAATTGAGGGTTGAGCTGAACAGTTTACGGGGCTTGGTTACCCTGGCAACGACCTATGAGGAAACCTTCCGTCTGGAGAAGGTGACATTTTTATTACACTTAGGTTTGTAATACAGGAGATGACACTTTTGTCTAGATTATTTAGTTGGCTATTAAATAATAATACTGTGATTAATTTATTCAGTGTTATTAATCAGTAAGACGCCGATCGTGGATCAATATGAGGGGTGAATCAGTGTGACGAGTGTAGATTAATGAGTGCAGTCAATGTTACACGTTCAGACTTAAAATAAGCTTGAATTCCTACATGGTATATCAACAGGAAAGAAAGCATTTAAAACTATAACTCACTGATAATAATAACAATTTACACTATGTAAACCTAACAGAATACTCAACGACTTCCCAAAGTTTCATGACGAGCTGATGAATGGTCTAGTTATTCATAAAGAATGAACAGTGAGAGAGAGAGAGAGAGAGAGAGAGAGAGAGAGAGAGAGAGAGAGAGAGAGAGAGAGAGAGAGAGAGGGGGGGGGGGGAGGGAGAGATTATTTAAAAAATGTTCGTTATTATAAGACAATAAATTTTGCATTTCAATAAATAGTTCTGAGCCTATTTCAAACGTTCACATAATAACGGCATATAATACAGCTGACGATGAATATTTATAAATTAAATAGTTCCATTAAAATACCAATATCACTTTTTAACCATTGAAAGTACAAGTTAGAGTTGCTGTTTCTAGGAATAAATGAGGAAAGGGCGAAGGGAAATGAAATTGAATATTCCAGTTCAAAAACACCTCACCTCACCAAAATACAAATGTATTTCCCATAGTAGAGAAGGCTACACCAAAACCAAGTAGGATTCAGCCCACAACATAGCCACAAAATATATAATATGTATGTACTGTATATATATAATTGTAAGTAATCAGTTGTATTATGATTTAAATTTTAAGCTTGTATTGTATTTAAATATACCTAGATTATATGTTAAATCTGTTGTTATGTTTTGGTTGTATTAATTTATATCGGTCCTCGCTGACAAGAGATTTTCACTAAACAAGGCCACAATTAATGAACAAAATTTTAAATAACCAATAGTATTCTAAATCAGTGGGGTGGAGCCCTAGGGTCGTATATGAGTAAATCAATGCCAGAAACATTGCTAAAAGTTCACTTACAACTTTCCAAAGCTTCATGACGATCAGATGATTGGTATAGTAATGTATAAAGAACAAATGACAGCATGACATTTTTTATATACATAACAATGTAGATGGAGATTTTATATTTAAATAATAAAATGTTTCATCAATGGGTGATCTATCACGACTATAATTGTGGCGGGATTTCCTCCAAAAATGGGAAGGAAGGAATTGCTATGAGTTGTCAACAGTTTGTGCCATTAAGTACCAATGGCAGGAAGTATAGTTGTCAATGTGATGAGACTATCCCTCAAACCAATGACATTTTGGTAAATGAGGTTTTTAGTCATTTATAAATGACCATATTATGTATCAAAACCAATGAATCGCGCACGCAATTATTCAGAACATGACATTGATGACATCCACAAATATCGGTGACTGAAGTTAAATGGTATAAATTGATAAGTCGTGACAAACTTGCTGTGCTAAATCAAACAGGAGTATTTAAACAGTGGTTATATTGAAATAAATAATATTTATTGGTATACTATTTTCAATCCAATACCAAGGGCGTAGGGAACGGAATACCTATTCCAAGATGTTTACACTTCACCTCTTTATCAACAACACGAAATCTTTTAATCTAAAAGTCTCTCTCTCTCTCTCTCTCTCTCTCTCTCTCTCTCTCTCTCTCTCTCTCTCTCTCTCTCTCTCTCTCTCTCTCTCTCTCTCTCTCTCTCTCTCTCTCTCTCTCTCTCTCTCTCTCTCTCTCTCTCTCTCTCTCTCTCTCTCTCTCTCTCTCTCTCTCTCTCTCTCTCTCTCTCACTCTCACTCTCACTCTCACTCTCTCTCTCTCTCTCTCACTCTCACTCTCTCTCTCTCATTATATATATATATATATATATATATATATATATATATATATATATATATATATATATTGTTATGAAGGAGAGTAAATTGTTATATGAACGAAAACAATTTTGTGTATGTATAGTAAGCACTAGTGGCGCAGCGCTGTAATCCAGCTACTTTGGGACAAAGAGCAGTGGGAACTGTAGGCAATAGGTTACATACTCGGTTCTCTTAGATCCTAATAGCCTCCTCACAATGGTTGCCATTGACGTAAACGCTGCTTGAGAAGTCTGGGGTTTCCATGTTGGGTCATAATAAGTGTACGGATGTTGTGTCGAGGAGAAAACTAAGCATCAGGCTAGTCAGTTAGCTGAAAGTCAGAACAATAATACGTGATTCGGATTTCACGTAAAGCTAGAATACCCTTAATTGTCCTGGCAGTAACTTAACATATTACACAATTTTAAATACATAAGTGAGATGATAGAAGCTAAAGATAAAGAGAAACTAGTACAGAAAATGAGAATGCAGAAGATTAAGTGTGCACTCGGGAAAACGAGATACGTGTACAACAAAAAGTGCCTGTCAATACACAAAAATATAAAGCACTGAAATATAGTAATCAAACCGGAAGTACTCTATGTGAGTGAGACACTGAAACTACAACTGAACGGAGACCTAGAGTATATAATCTCTGAAGAATAAAGAACGGAAGAGAGTGAGGAAAATCCATGGGACATGATGGACCGACAAATGATAGACTACAATCAAGGGAAACTACCGAGAAATTATCGAAGCAGAAAATATCAGGAAAAGGATAATACAATTCTACAGCCACGTAAACAGCGTAGAAAATAATGTATACTAAATGTCATTGCTCACTACATAGTTTACAGTAAATAAGTGAGTTATGCTCTAACTCATGCCGTGGGGTGGGGCAGGTTGGGACAGTGAGGGAGAGGGGGAAGAAATCACGTTTAGCGTGTGTTTGTGAGGCAATATCTTTGCTACTCCTAGCCAAAGTTGCGTAAAATATAAAACTTAATTCCTCTGTGATAAAAAAATCACTTGGCCTTAAAAATCCCTTCGAATTCAAGTGACTTAGTTAATATATTTGGGTTTTTTCATTATATATAATATTTTCAATATCTATAATTTTTTTTACACAAGTGTTCTTGAATATTGATTACTTTTCTCAGTTTAGAATTATTGAATTTCTTGAATTTACTGATGATTTCACAAATAGCTTTCCGAAAAGTAACACAAATAAACCATAGTATATATTTTACAATAAATATATTGGTTTTTAAATCATCCTACACATATACTAGTGAAAGATAAACATAGAAATGAAGACAAAAATGCTGACTTAATAAAGGTTAACCGTTAAATGTCTACATAAAGAAGTCTTTTAACAACAAATCTCAAAGTGAAAGTTAGCGGAGTTTTTTGTGACCAACTTTTTCTAGTAAGGCAGCAAACTTCATATTTGAGAAACTTACAAATACATGTTTCAGAGTTTTTATGTTTGTGCTATTTCTCATATTTATGTTAGTTGCTCATGAAATAATTTTAGTTAATTAGATGTAAGTTTCATTTAAAATATACTTAAGCTGAACTTTGAAATATTTTTAATTACAAAATTTATGTCAATGTACACAAGCTTATTCAGTAGTTTTTGAAAGTTTATAAGGTAGACCAACAGCGTCTAAGCTTTCATTAATGACATGTACAAAACTAAAAAACATAAAATAATTCTGATTTGATGAACTATTATGATTATATACAATAACAGGAGTGATTAAATATTCATACACTTATTGATATGGTTCCGTTGTTCCTATATAGGTCACAAAACCCTCCGTTAATCAGTTAGCCTCCTAATGTCGTATTTGTTATTACAAACGATCCATCCAAAAAAGGGTTGGACAAGAAAAATTAAAAAACGTTTAACAACAAAAATTTTGTATGCTCATTTTAAATAAATTGTTAGAAAAAATCGAAATGTCGACTAGCTGGTTAAAAAAGCGGTTTTTGGACTTACGTTTATAGGAATGTTTTTCCTTATTTTGACTCAAGGGACCATATCCTTATATTTGAGAAAGAAGTTTAAGGACACCCTGTATAATTCAAATAGTGAAATATTTTCAGGTTGTCATGAAAAGATATGTATCTTTCTGATATGCTCTTTTTTATTTATTTATTTTTATTATTTTTTTTACAACAAAAACAAGGTATATGTAAATAATCACACTTAAACAATGTCTAACACCAGTTTAACAAGTTATAACTTATTTTATATATTTATTGATAACATTTATGGTTTCCTAAGTACATTATATACATTTTTGTAATACTCTTTATAGCCATATAGCAGCAAATGTAGGTTTCACCAGGGATCTCAGTTCTGAATCTGACAGTAATCCCATACAGACTTCTGAGAAAGTTTGTTTACTACCCGTTGTCATGACAACAAAGAAGGGCTATCGGCTTGATCCAGCCAATGTCAGTACAATAATAGTATAGAATGACAAATTATAAATGTCATGCATTTAAATAAACACATTATGTGTGTGTTGGACGGTTTTTGAAATGATCGTCAAAATATATTGATAATAAGCAAGAAACCCTAAACAATTTAGTTACTGTAAGTGTTTTATTGGCAACCCTGCCTAGTTTTAAATAGCAATATACAGGGTCAGTCACGTAAGGGGTCCTAGCGGGAGAACGGTGTGGGCTCCCGTTAAAAAACTGACAACACCAAACGTAGATTCATGTGTAGAGAATCCAATTAGTTTAGTTTCATTTATGTACAGAATATGCCAAAACTGGTGGTTCGGATCCAAAATCACAAAATTCTCAAAAATCTCATAAAGAAATGTTTTGGTACAAAACCTTGTAAAAATATTTTAACTATTTCAAAATAACGGACCAAACCATAAAAACTGGGCCATTTACAAAAATCTATTTTTGTGTTTTTTTCCTAATAAAACACTTTAGCTCAAGAATTCTAATTATTTAGTGAATTTCCAACAAAATGATATGCCACATGATCATATTCGAACAATCTTTCTTACGCACAAAAATATAAATATTTTGAATAAGTCATAAAGCTGGTAACTTAAAATCCTTAAATGAAAATGTATGTTATGCCGTACCTCATTTTGAAAATATTTTAAAAATAAAACATTTTATATTTGAACCATTTGTCCATTTCTAACTTTTTTGGAATTAGAGCTCAAAAACTGTTATTTTAATAAATGTTCAGTGGTGAAATAAATACTTTTTGCTCTATTATTAGAAAAGATAATAACACTCAGTGTATGTATTGACTTAATTTTTATCACCAGTCATTTTGAGCATAAATAGAGTATGTATTGACTCCAAGTTGTTTTTCAGGCCTTCTTAAACAATTTAAATCGGTCATCTTATAACGTTGGAGATCCTCTCCTGAATCAACAATGCCGTCAATAGCTTTAGATTATAGCTGTACATTTACATATTCGCTTGTTCATTAAAGACAATTATAAGACTGTCATATTTTATTGGGTACAGTTCAATGAGAGTAATACCAGACAATAAAAAATACCGAATTAATGAGATACTTTTATCGAATGGTTTTTAAATATAGTACAATATGTACAAGTTTTAATAATTAACCAACCTATTTAAGAACACAAAACTGTTTTTAATATAGAACATGATACAGTTCAGTATAAGTGGGGACTTTACAGTCCTAACCCTGCCTTTCAACAATAGGACTGTAACATGGAATTGAAGGTTAGTTGTTAACAATTTGGAAGTACAAAACACAGACTACAACTTAAGTAAACCGAATGAATTTTCAACATATTAATGTTGAACCTGGTATATATTGGTTCTATAACAAAATGTTAATAAACTGGTTGTTTTGAAATATTAAAACAGAAACAATCCTTACGTCATCTTCTTATAGTTTTCAAACATCAACTACTGAGCTGTAAAAGAAATTGAAATAAATATTGTTTTGATTATGTATATTTAAATAAAATAATCCATGCTGTAAACTTTTAAAATGTTAGGTTTTATATCGTTATACTTGAACAAAAAAATTAAAAATCAATCGATTACATCAAGATACAAAGAACTGAAATCTTAAGTCACTAATCATATTTTAATATAATCATACACCAATAATTTCTTATGATTTCTGTTTAGATAAAAGATCAATAACCAAACAACCAAAGTTAGATTGCTGGTTCGAATGAATTTGTTCAAATGAATAACTTGTGTGACAGCGTCCTTGTTAAGAAACTCTCACAGAGACGTAAGGACAACACTTTACCTCGAATCAAAAAAAAAAACATACTCCTAACAGTATCAATAATCAACATAAAATATGAAACTAACAAAAGAGCTAATACAAATAAAAATAAAGTCGCTGACACCAAAACGTCATTAGGCTTGGGCTAAACGCCAGCTAAACAAATAACAACCCGCAAAGAAAAACTTAACGATCCACTCACTTTTCTTAAAGAACTTTCTCCGACAAATAATGCTTTCCACATTGTTGAAATATAAAAACTTCGTGCAAAATGAAATGTGATGTTAAAGTCGTGTTTAATGTGTAAAATTAATTAGAATTACGTAAACGTTTCGTCATATCCTTATTTTCCTTTTATTTCCTTCCTCAATGCACATTATACAGTAATAGTTAATTTGTTCAGATCACATCCGTTGTAAATATAAATTATATTATGAACAAGCTATATTAATTCTGCACTAATGGTACAGATTTGTAACCCAGCTTCCGGACAAAGATTTGAGGAGATTGTAAGTGACAAGGTTCTTTGATCGGTCCTCTAAATACCAATATGACGTCCCCTCAATGGTTACTGTCAAAGTACACACTACTAAAAAAGTCTAAGGTGTCTGATGTTGAGTGATGGTCACTGTTTGGATGTTGCTTAAGGGAGAGAATTGAGTATAAGGCTTGTCAATTAGCTGAAAATCTTACCTATACTACGTGGTTCGGATTCCACGTAAATCTGTAGGTACCATTGTTACTCCATAGGTAGCCAGCTATGGAGTTATTTATAAACTAATCTTTCTGAGGAACAGTTGACTTAAGTTTGTAACAATAACTACATTAGTTCATCTACACTCATCACACTCATTCGCTCTCATATTCGCCTATATTTCTACGATCAGCGTCTTAACTAATGAGTATTAGTAAAAGAGTGTCGAGGAAATTTGGGTGATAGGTTCTGCGCTCGGTCCTCTTATCACAAACAAGGCAAGCAGCATGGCTGCTGTCGGCATATACTCTACTAGAGAAGCCTGAGATGTGTATGTTGGGTGGTAATCATGTCGGATGTTGTGTAGGGAAGAGAAGGGAGCATCAGGCTTGTCAGTTAATACTGATTAACTGACCAATACTACATCAGATTAATACTATGTGGTTTGGATTCCAAGTAAATCGGTAGGTTCCTTAAAACCTACAATCTATTGGGCTGTATTATAACCTAACCTAACCTAACCCCTAAGTCCTTTCTGACTATAAGTTTAACTCAGTTAGTAACCAGATCACACAGGTCAATCACACTCATCCTACATTTATGTAATTCTTTTTCGGCTGAAAATGCACTCAAAGTTGTGTCATTGTATAGTATAAGTGAATTAATAAAAATATACACAAAAGTGGAAAAAAAAATTGAAACACTTTCACAACTTTTGTATGATCTTACTTGTAAAAGTGAAATCGTTATTACAAATAACCTACTTTTTAACGTCATTAGCAACATTTCATATTTTCAGGAGGACGGCTCGTGAGGATTAGAACGAAAGTCTTCTGTTTGAACCTAGGTCGAATCCGGTTTCGAATGAGAAATTAACTCCTGCAAACCGGACTTAAAAGGTTTGTCCTTTCCAGAGTAGGAATAGTTTTAATTTCAAAGTAACTAATTTGAACAATATTATTTCTCCACGTTTTAACGGTTTTAAGTCAATTATTCTGATAAAAATAACACTTTATGGAACACAATTACTAAAAAAACGAAATAATCAAATTAAATATGGAAAAAATAACCATTTTACGAGTGACGTCATACAGAAGTTTAAAAGCGTTTCCACTTTCTATAGCTTAATGATATAATTGGTGTTAATGCCTATCACTGATAGAAAATAAGATATTAAAAGTGTTTATTTCATCAGTCAATATACGTGAATGGCTTTAATTATAACATTTTATTTGTAAAGAGAGTTACTCATAAATTATCGAAAGTTGGTCATTAGTGTACATGACTTGGTATACGACTTAATGACTCGATGGCGTGAGACATATCGGTGGTAGGGTGCAAGATAACATCATAATATTGATCCAAGACCTACCCTAGATAAAATACGAAAAAATAAAAGTCATTGGGGTTAGGTTCAATAGCACTTGTGTTCGTGTGATATTTTTAATGTACGTTCTATAAATAGAATCTCTGAACATATAATTACATTTTTTTTTCATATTTATAAGTCATAGTTGCAATATGTACAATATAAGTGAATCGTGTGCCATATTTATGTAAAGTTGATCCATTAAAATTCTCTATGCCTTTTTCTTATACAGAAGTTATGTTAAATTATTAATAGCATTTTACTGTAAATAACATAATAATTTATTTTTTCATCAATAAACAATAAATAAAATAATTTAATTAATAAAAAATTACAATCTAAAGACGACGATTTTAATTATGTTTTGAAACTCAAATTTGCTTTAGCTCAATACATTTTTTTTTACTAGACAGTAGAATAGTTTCAAGTAAACATTTTCCTGTCTAACATGTTCAACTTAATAAATAAAAACTAATTAATAATGTTAAATAGATACGCCCTACTTTTATAGTATAAAAAGTAATTACAGATGACAATTTGGTAGAATATTTATGCAATGACTATTTAAATACGTAAATTCATATCACTGAATTTAAATTTTGAATCGTTGAATTGTTCACATCAATTCTTAGCTTTTGAAAAAATGTTATTCTTGGTAGTGTTAACAAAGTATATGCGTACTTTATTAAGATTAGTTAGTTTAGTTTGAAAGGAGTACTACCATAAAGATTTTAAAATGGCCCTTGAGCATTTTTATTATTCATTTCTGTGTGCTATTAAAATTCTTCAAATTTAAATTTGTTTCATATTTCTTTGGATTTTAGTAACTAGAGCTTATTGTATTGTGAATTATTGTAATTACCAATGGAGTTGATGGACGTATGGAAAGTGTGACATTTTACTATTTGAACCATCATAAAACTGTAATTTTACTTAGACAAACATTACCTACCTCAAAACAGCACAAATAGAAATTATTAAATATGTTCACTATTCATAAACCTTTCGTTCGTCAAAAAATAAATTTATGGGAAAGTTCATATAAAAACAGTATTTTTTAAATCAAAATATGGTTAAATTGGTACTTGGAGACAAAACATTTAAGAACCCTTTCTTTGTGCGCATCTAAGAAACATGAAGAAAAATTGTGCCAGTTTCACATTCCTAGATCAGTCAGTGAGTAGGTTAGTCAGTGGTATTTGGCTTATAATTTAATGATAGATAACCTAAATTTGAGGTTAGAACACTATGAGAGTTTCCTTAGAAATTCATTTATAATAAAATGACAAGGCACTGAAATGCGTAATAGTTCTCATTTTAAAAATATAATATTTACTTATGGTTTTCCTAAAGCATACAAAGAAATAATTTCAGGTGAAATGGGAAATACAGGAAATAATTTAAATTAGTAATCATTATCAAAGTATAATCTTACTAATCGTCATGTAAAGAAAATGTTTCCTGTCATTTTCTCTCATTTCAATCTAAAAAAAATTATCTCTAAGTGGAAAACATTAATCAAATACAAAAACTAATGAAAGATTAAAATGTCCCATAGGAAGCGCTACAAGTTGTATTTACTATGTATAATTTTAATTCAAACCGATAAAATTACGATATTTGACGAAACATTTCATTTTATTCTTCTAATATTACTTTCCTAAACCATATAGCTTGTAATAGTGTTATATATCTTGCCATAAAGTTACTACATAACTGTATTGTTCTTCATGTATGATACTTCGTTACTATGTCTATGGCTTTTAACATTTAAATAATTATAATTCGAATCACCATAACCCTTCCTATAAATTCATTAAAATGAAACAAACAATCCAAATTTCTGAATAAATACTATCTACACCAAGACTTTAAATTTGGATCGTACATTTAACTCCGCTAAGTAATTATTTTTTAATATTCAACTATACAATTTAATTTATTGTTATGTAATTATTCCATTTGCTGCTATGTCATAATGTTATGTATACATCACTTCAATTTCAAAATTATTAAAGCAATTATGGTTCTTCCAGGAGGTGTAAATATGATGCCTTATTAAACATTGAGGTGGAAACACAAATTTATTTGTTAATTGATGATTTATGTTCGTGTATGATCAAAATAGGGGAATATCTGCAGCTGTAGGAATCAGTGGTGGCTAGAATCGATGATTTTTTTCATATCCAGCAATAATTCAACACACAGAATGATGATGATGTATTCGTAGTAATTCAATTTGTTGATTAGTTATTTTTTCATATATTTCAAAGGAGAGCAAAGCAATATTCAATATTAGACCAAATTAGGTAGGCTGTTTAGATTGTGACCTACTGAAAGCACTGGTATGAGAGAGATAAGCTGAGTGGTAGGAGTGGGAGAGATAAATTCTTTCCCCTACTGTTTCATTGCATTAATGTTGTCGTGCAAACTAAGTACTCGTTAGGCCGCGGCTGGCAACTAAGTAGCAAGTCCTACCCACTAGATCTTCATCAGCAGAGGCGATTGGTTGGTTTGATCAATAATAACGAATAAATTAGAACGATTATTTAAACCAATACTACTATAAAGCCAATAAAAAGTCGTGATAACAAAGATACAATAAATAATAGTATAAACAGAAATAATAATGAAAATAATTAGGACTAAGAACAATTGAAGTTGAAGACCCACCGTAGATTATAAGCAGTAGTTAGTCATGATATAAGGTGGCGAAGCGGTGAAACGATGCCCCTACACTGCTGAAACCCATATATGCACTAACTATATTATGCAGTTCACAACATGTCTGGTCAAATTACAGAGGGAAACGTTAGTAAAAATTACGTAGAAAAGAGTATGTGCTATATTATCCTAACCTCAAATCACCATAAACCACTCAGAAGACTACCATATCTCAAGGGTTACGTGCTGGTAAAGAAAAGAAGTTTGTTAAAATTACTAAAAATTAAGTTCAGAAGACTTATCATATTTATCTTTAGCGTTTATCTTATTTCTATACATTTTATGCTCTTTTATCAGATCTTCAGCATATTCCTTTAAAATCACCAGTAACGTTCTAAATGCAAGTTGGTTAGGTAATAACACTTCTATAAAGGTTTCCTTGTAGAAGCAGTGTGAATATTTATAGCGTTTAAGAATGTTGCTCTTGAGTTCCTCTCTTAGTTCCTTTCTTTCAAAGTAAGTTCATTTAAACATTCTAAAGAAGTTCCTACTGGCGTCCATTTTTAATTAACTGAAATAATAAGATCTTCGAAACAATTTTATTTTGTTGTTTTGGTTGATAAAAATTACTGAAATCGGTGTCTAAGAATTCAGATTATCACCCGTGAGAATTTAAAAAAATCTCAGGTCCATTTTCATTTACCCAGATCAGACATTAAATACAATGATAATTAATTTTAAATCGTCATTAAATTAGATATATATTGACTATTACGTCATTGTATATCCAAATTAAAATGCCTAGTTATAATTAAATAAAGTTCCTGTAGGATCTTAATAATAAATTTTGATTTTATTGTTTTTACGAAAAAAATACACAAAATGTTTAGAACTATACGTAATTATAAATGAACCTGATTATTTCTAAGTACTCATTACCTAGAAATACTCTCAATGAATTGTTTAAAATGCTGGAAAATTACTAAGGGCTAATTAACTATCGATTTGAAAACATGGCATTGAAGCTTTTTAACAGTCTAGTTTTAATAACCCTTACGTAGAATTGTTGTTTGATTAAACATAACGGAGCGTATTTTATATCCAATTAAGTCAAGGTCGTTACCATAAGTATTTACTTAATCAGCAAATATTAATTAGTTTGAGGTAAGTTACTTAATGAATAGTATTAAAGTGGATAGTTATTAGTCAATTTTTCAAAATTATTTAGTATAAACTATTTATTTAATTCATTCAATGTAGTCGGTTTGATAACAGACTGAACCATTGGTTTTTATTTTTAATTAAAGCTCATAAACTACGACAAACCGGGTAAAATGGTGGTATTATATAGAACAGAGGCCTTGTAGATTTATTTGCGGAATTTGTTTTCATAGTAGATACCAATTTTTTTTAGTGGTCAAGTGGGAAAATTTCAAAAATGAGGAGAAATGGAATTTATTTTTTCCCGTAAATATAGTAATGGGGAATCAAACTGTTTGGAATTTTGTCCTAATGGACAAGGTTTTTACAATCGAACCATTATTAAACCATTATTATCACTGGAAATGTGCCGATTTCAGTAAGGTTACATTCTGATAGGATAGGGATGTGTTGGATATTGATAGGTTACGTTATGTTAGGTTTGTTACATTTGTTAGGTTAACCTAACCTAACCAAACCCAAAATAACCTAAACAAACCTAACAACGTAATATAACTTAAAATAACTTACCCAAACCTACACAAACCTAATATAACCCAAAAAACATAAACTAATCTGACATAACCTAACAAAACGTCTAACCAAACGTAACATAACCTAATATAACAATGCCCAACATACCCCATCATATCAGAACGCAACCTTACTGAAATCGGCACATTTCCAGTGATAACGTGTTTAATAATGGTTCGATTGTAAAAAAAACCTTGACCATATTCATGATCGAAGTTTCACACAATTGTACCCATATCGCTTTATTTATGAAAATAAATATTTTTCCATTTCTCCTCGTTATCGTAATTTTTACTGCTTTTCCGCTTAAAAAAACATAATAGTCTTGTATCTTAAGTATTTACCTACAATGGGGAATAATTTCAGCCAAAAAATTGGCAACACCCTTGTTCTATATAATCACCAAAATGACAAATAGTCCAGCTACTTAAGTCACTACATTAAATGTTTTCATAAATCCTATACACGTATTACTTATGATCAATATGTTTACTTTAGAATTTGTGCTGAAATTGCATAGGCGATATTTATTAAAATAGACAAATGAAAAAAAAACGTATTTCTATAATCTCACAAATATTATTAATAATAACACGTACTAATGGAATTATAGTTTTATCTAGGGAAATCCATATTTTATTAATTTAAATGAAATGTATTTAAATCATTTGAAGCCTCTCTGAATATTTAATAAATCTGTATTGAACAAAAACCAACATATGTTTAGAAATATTAATAACTGAACTCATAAATTGGTATTGAAATTTTTATTAATGTCAATACAAAAATCATCGGTGCAATTCCAGAGGGATTTACTTCAAATTAATAATAAACAATATTAGTTTACAACACAGAGCAGATGATAAAAGTTATTATTGAAATGTAATTGTAATGAGTTCGTTGTTTTCAATGTTTAAAGCCTTCAAACCAATGAATTATTTATTGGGAAATTGCTCATTAATTTATGGGAAAATATTTGTTTCGCTGTCTTGTTTGGTTGTAAGTATAAATTATTCGTATTTTTAGTGATGTGAATTGTTATTATGAACAATATATTAATTACTTGCCAATAATAACTAAACGAGTATAAATACAGCTTGTATTAACATAAAGCTGTATTTATACTCGTTTATTTAAATAAACTGTATTTATACATAAAATAGAATATTATATTCGTTTGAATAATTAGATTGAAACAATGTAATATAAATAATGATTTTAAAAAATAGCCCCTCGTTTAAAAACATTGTATTAATATATTTTTAGTGTATTTTAACAGTGTAACTATGTAACAATCATAGTTGTTTTCATAGAATGTTATGTATCATTACTCTATATTATAAGAAATTCAATATTACTTTCTGTCTTTAAATATTATTAATATTTTTCAAAACTAACACACTGGATAGCTCTGAACTCTGATATTCTTTTTATTAGTGTTGTCCCAGATAAACATGTGATTATAAAAATATTCTAAGTGTTGTCCAATCTACCTTGGTTACGTCACAGCTTTTTGTTCTTTTTAGAACGAACGCTTTAACAGACGTGAAATGTTGTACATAAGTTTTATATAATTCCCTAGTGTTACAGGTCACAGAAAATGTTGTGTATAAATTATTTTCACATGTAACGTCTTCAACGATTTTTAAAATGTATCAAAATACTCCTTAGATACCTGATTTAAGTCTTCTATGGAGTTTGGGAATTCAAATTCCACTAAATAACGCTGCATTTTTAGTAAACAGTTTTGAGTACCTTATGTAGTTTTACTTGCCTTCAACATCAGATGTATTAATTTACTTTTCTTGGATCTATTTTTGTGCCATGACCTATAACACCATAGTTCTTAATTTAATTACTGTTTTAATTTTAAAATTACTATAATAAGTATGCAACTTGTTGGTCAAAATTGTATGGAAGAATGTTTAAAATAAACAATAGAAAAATAACTAAAATGTGAAAAGAAAAAAAAAACAGATATACTTGTTATTTAGTAATTTTTTGCCGATTGCTCTCATTTTAGAACCAAACATTATATATGCTTCTTTATATAAAAAAAACCGTGTTACCTTGTAACATATTGAGCACGGATGTGCTCAAATTTTACGTGTGAAATACCTACGGCGTAGTTTGCACGTGAGTGAAATGGCTGCTGGGTGGAACAGCAAACATTATTCATTATTCAATTCTAAGACGCCGATCGTAGAGATATGGGCGAATATGAAGGGTGAATGAGTGTGATGAGTGTAGATGAACGAGTGCAGTCATTGTTACTATCTGAGTTTGATAGTAACGAAAGGACTATTTAGTAATACCCAATAGTCAGGGCAACTATGTGACCTACACCTTCACGTGAAATACGAATTAGGTAGTGTTGGTCTGATTTTCAGCTAACTAACAAGTTTAACACTCAGTTCTCTTCTCTACACAACATCCTGAACCTTGATTACCATCCAACATGGCCACCCCAGACTTCTCTATTAGTGTCTAAGTCGATGGCAACCAAAATCAAATAAACACAAAAATACTGTTCTTATTCCTGTAGTTACGACTCCAGCTTATTGGTGGTAAGTAGTTCGGTTACTATTTAGCTGACATTTTGCATGTGATTGATATATTTAGTCCAGCTGGATACACCCGTGTGACGTCATGGTTTACTGAGCAGCCTTGTCATGATGTTTACCGTATATCTTATACTATAAAACGAGCAAGGAATTGTATGTATCTTTATATGTACCTATTTCCAGTCATTTTATTTCAAAAACGGCTTCACCAATTTTCTTCGTACTTTGTCTATAAACAGGTTTTCTACCTCAGGAATCCAATGGATTTGGTGACAATTTTGAGAAAACTCATTTTCTATGAGTTTTCACGATTCCAAAAGTAAATGGGTGGGTGGGTGGGTCAATACCACTGTTTAATGTTTACTATTTACTATTTCAACATGTGAGTTATGATTTTAATTTTTTTTTTTAGTAACACATGTTTTTCTGAATCTGTTAAAATGTAAACAAACCAAATATTATTGTATTTTTCTTACCTATGTCTAATATACGCAATTCAGTTATTCTCGAACTTTATTCCATTTTTATTATAATAGCAACGCACCGCAACGCATATTTATGGTCCTTCGAGCCGGATTACAGCAAGTAAGATAAATTTACAGTTCATTGATAACTTCAGTTCAGTGTATTTTAACTTTTTCTTAGATGCCAGGCGGACGTCTTCAAAAACGACGCAAGTTTAATTTTAATAAAAATGAGCCACCAATACCGAATTTAAATGAAGCCCAAGATACTGAAACATGCTATGAAGCTGAAATTTAAAATACAGATCTTGATTCAAATAATGAAACAAATCTTATGACTTGTAATAATACTTTGCAAACAACTTCTACAAATAATTCTGGAAATACATTACAAACTTCTAGCAACTTTCTTAATTACGATTTGCCATCAACCTCGGAGGTAACACCGAGGTTGATGGCAAATCTTAATTAAGAAAGTTGCTAGAAGTTTGTAAGGTATTTCCAGAATTATTTGTAGAAGTTGTTTGCAAAGTATTATTACAAATCATAAGATTTGTTTCTTTGTTTGAATCAAGATCTGTATTTTCAATTTCAGCTTCATAGCATGTTTCAGTATCTTGGGATTCATTTAAATTCGGTATTGGAAGTCAGCGATTAGATGATATGAACCCGATCGGAGATCGGCTTTCCTGGTACTTCTAGCATAGATCAATCATAATATGACCTTAGTTATCGTGTAAGAACCCAACGGTAACCGCGTACGGCCTACTTTGGACGGGATAAGTTTGTTTACGATTCGTTGCCATGGCAACCAGCGGCTGTAAAACTGCCATCCACACCACCTGAACACGTGCACCTGACCTGTTAAATACACATCAATAAGTGTGATGTATGTACCCATTGCGTGCGTCTTGTTACCATTTACTAAACACACACAATCACCTTACCGTAGAGTTATATACTCGTAGGTTTGTACATATAACTTTATTTTTAAAAATTCAAACTTTGAGAAGTCACCTTGTCAATTACTTAGTTTGATTTAGTATAATGTCTGTGTTATTTATAGTAATTAGTGCGTCATTTTTAGAAAACTCGACCTTATTTTAGATTCTATTTTATGCACAGTCAATTTTGGCAGACTTTCCTATTTTGGAAGACTTCAGCATTTAATTTGTATGCTTGCTGCCTTTATGCATTGTATTATATAATACACACCACGATCTTTTTTTCTGTTTCTAAAACACCTTTTCTTTGTTAAGATCATAAATATTTCGTGACGGAAATATTGTAAATCCCTAAAACGATTTTTTTTCACCAGCAGTTTTTATACACCTACCAGATTATTCAACACATTCTTGGTTCCACAATTGTGGTCTTTTAGTAATATGTTCATGAATTCAAATGTAAGAAACAACTTATGTAACGCTATTATGCAACCATACAAGTATTCTTTTATTATTTTTTTTAACATGTTTATATTTTATTCCTTCCAAATTACAAAAGTCTAAAATACAAAAGTAAAGATACAAAACTTAATATCTTATATGTAACAAATACATTAATCTCTACATTAAAAATAGCCTTAAAATCGATGCCTAAACAATGCTTAAAAACATTCATTAGAAAACTAAACAATTTTTTTACAGAAATTAGCTTACATGGTCCACTTTATGTGTGGGTAGATCGTAGATATAAGTGAATATTTAGGGCAAGAATGAGGGTGATGAGTGTAGTCATTGTTACTAAGGTCGACTGATCCTTAGAAAGAGCCAGATCAGCTTAGGGCACTACAGCTTTACGTGGAATCCAAACCACGTAGTATTGGACTGATTTTAAGTTAACTGACAACCTTGTAATCAGGCCTCAACCTTACATAACATCCGGCTCCTGACTACCACCCAAAAAAGACACCCCAGATTTCTCTTCCAGTTTAAGACCGTGTAGAACCCATCGCTTACGACACTTATTCCTCAAGTAGCTGGATTACAGCACTGCGCCATTAGTGCCGACAGTGTATTGTAATATATTGTGTTGTTTACCTTACAAAGAAGTATAGTAATAACATATCTGAAGAGTTTAATCCCTGGGCATGAAATATCGAGCCATAAAAACATATAACAATAAAATACAAGATGAAGACTTTTTCAGATGTATGGCTTTCTCTGTTATTAGAAATACTCAAGAATATCTCCTGGGCGTTTGTATTAAGTTTCACGACAAGGAAAGCAGTAAATCCTTGTTAACAGAACCTTTTGAGAAATCCGAACGTGCAAAGTAAGCCCTTACACCTGGGTAGATGTTTAATGTTGTTCTTCAACAATAATTAATTATTTATTCATTTACTGTTCAAATTATCATTACAAGTTTTTTATTACTAATTTACTATTAATAATTCGATTATTAATTGATATGTAACTATATTTATAAATCTACATTTAGTTATATATCTATTTATATTAGTTTCTTCTAAATCATCAATAGAAAAATGTTATTGCTAAAACTGATTATGAGAAGAATTTTCATAACAAGTTTGAAAGTAGTTAGTAGCTTCTTAATACTATTTTTCATGTTGCTATAATTCCAAAACGAGTATATATATATATATATATATATATATATATATATATATATATATATATACTGGTGGTTTTATAGATATTAGGTATATATAGCGTATGGTTTTCTTTAACTTCCAATTTTTTTTATAAATAAAAATGTTAAAGTCATCTCCTGTCACAAAGCTAAATACAATCAAACAAGTCATTTAAGACCCGCCTCACTGATTCTATTTATGCATCCGTAAAACAGCGCAAGGGACACTCTGAAACTATGTGATCCATTGTTTGTATTACACTCTGCAATCACGTTACTGATCTACTTACTGTCAATCCCCAATTGTATTTCCAGTAGTTACATCTTCACTCCAGTTCGAAACTGATTCAACAGTGTCAACTCCTTACAAGGGAGGTTCATCCCACCTACAGGTATTGACGGATCTTTAACAAGGAACTTATTTCGTCTATCAAACTGTTCCACGCTATGGTCCATCTACTATTGGGCGAGAAATTTGATCTGCTCAACTGGAAAGCAGTGCGTAATGGTGGATTTTGAGATTTCAAGGGACCGTTCTGAAGTGGGAGATCCAGGGTAATGGGGAGGTGTCAGGCATTTCAGATCTGATTGAAATCTTTACGTAGTGCCTCCAGACATCTTATCTCTGGAGGAGCTGTATTGCACAGCACCGGGAGCCAAGGTAGTGAAGTTGCCATGGGAATGCCACTTAGAGCTCTCATGGCTCTATTAAGTTGGATATTTATCGCTTTTGTATATGCGCTATTTAGCAATTTGTCCTCGTCCAAAACAAGTGATCTTCACACAAAACAATATTTGAATAAATTCGTGTCGTGGGACTTCGTTTGTTTAGTAAAGAAGTTAAATAATACATTACTAATAACTTGTAAGTTAATTCTTATCTTTTATTGTTTTTATTATACAATTTGACAATGTATATGTAAAAATCCTATATGTAAAAAACCAAATGGAACAATATAAAACGGATTGGGTATAAATAAGTTACTTATAAGTGAAATTCTTTTTTTATACACACAAAAGTACTTGAAAATAGAGTTTGCGCAATTATAGTCTATAATTACTTGATAAGGAATGAATGCAGTAATAATGATTAGATTAGGAATAGTGTTTTTCGTATTTTACAATAGTTTTCATTGTAAACATCTTTTTAATGTAATAAAATAATAATATTTCTATCTGTATACATAAAGTACTTCTTAAACATACATACTATACTGTTTGTAAACAACTTTTTTTTTTTAATACAATAACAATTTCGTGATGGAAATATTCAAAATCCAAAAAATGGAAAAAATGATACCGAGAATCTTTTATATATTTATTAAAATATTTAACGCACTGTTGGCAACAGTTGTTGGTATTTTGGTAATACGTCAAAGAATTACTTGATGGATAAAAGTTAGGGCCTAATAGATCGTTAATGTCACGCCAGGTGGTTATAGTTATAGCAAGTACTTAAGTTTATGCATATTGTATTAGTTAATGTATTCGAATTGTAAAAAAAACCTACGTGACGTTATTAATCAGTTACCCACTACTACCCATACTACCCATACACGTACCCACCCACCAATACCACTTTACGTGCATGGGTGGGTGGGTGTTTCAGTACCATTGTACGTGTATGGGTGGGTGGGTGAGTCAATACCACTGTACGTGTATGGGTGGATGGTTGGGTCAATACCACTGTACGTGTATGGGTGGATGGGTGGGTCAATACCACTGTACGTGTATTGGTGGGTGGGTGGGTCAATACCACTGTACGTGTATTGGTGGGTGGGTGGGTCAATACCACTGTACGTGTATGGGTGGGTGGGTGACTGATTCAAATTAAAAACTGGAAGTTAACAGTTTTTAATTTGATTTCTTCCAAATTAAAAAAGGTTAAATACAAAAGTAAAGATACACAATTTGATATGTAATAAATAAATTAATTTCTACATTAAAAATAGCCTTAAAATCGATGCCTAAACAATGCTAAAAATATTAATTAGAAAACTAAACAATTTTTTGGTTTAGGGAAAGGAGCTTACGTGGTCCACAGCCTGTGTTCAAGCTCGAGTTGATATTAGTCTATTGCCTGTTTTCTTCTTTGACAGGAAAATGTCATGGAAAAATGCCAAATAGGTCAGGTGATTATTGGGAAACATAAAAGAATACATTAACTAAATATAATAAACATTGAAAATTATCTAAAATCTAAAAAAGAAAAATAGTATGACTTTACTCTTTTGCTCCATCCTATTTTACTATTTAATTTTATAAGTAAAAGTCGTCATTAGGAGAACTAAAATAAATACTAGAAATAAAGTTTATAACATTTACATATATTTATTTCTTTACTAAGATTAATTAAGAAGATACTTGTAGGACCAAGGAGGGATCTGCAGGTGCTAATGTACTGTTTTAAGAATTCATTTTTTTAAGAAAAGTTCTTAGAAATTAAAAGACTATCATCCACTCAATGGTTGCCATAGACGCAGTCATAAAATTGTAGTCGTACCAGTCATAAAATTCTGGTATGTCCATACTGGGCGGCAGTCAAGGTTCAGATGTGTAGTGAAGAAAACTGAGTGCCATGCTTGTACGTTATTTGAAAATCATACAAATTCTACGTGGTTCGTATTCCACGTCAAGTCAAGAGTAGTTGCTCTTGCTATTACGCTATTATTAAATAGTTATTAAATAGTTATATCTGAGGAATAGTTAACTTTAGTTAGTATTTGCACTGATCATACTCATTCGCCCCTTATATTCGCCCAGATCTCTACTACTAATTAATAATGAACGTATATTACTGTTTGTAATAGCTAAAATAGTCCTTGTGGGTCTGTGAGGCCCCCTTGGTCCACATGTTAACCTTAATTTAAGTTTTTTAGAGGTTAGCATATCATATTATGTTTACATATAAGAAAAGTACAAAACCCCATTTAGAATTCCCAACGAGACATTTTAAATCTATATGAAAGATATATTTATTGAATCATTTTTTCTAAGGATTTAAGTATTTATGAAATAGGTTGTATTTTTAAATTAAGTAATAGATGTTTCTGTAATGATTTTATATTATATGTCTGAAAAACATTGTTGTGCCATTGTCCATATAGTGCAACTCATAAAACAATAAAAGAATATAAAATATACAATGTACATTTTTAATGTATATAAACTGTGAATATATTTTTCATCTACATTTATAATATAAATTTTAATATGATGATTGTGATCTGGCTTTTAGACATTTAATAGATTTACAAATCATGACATATTGACTTTAAATGACTCAATAATATGAACATAAACTAAGTTTGTAATGGCATAATAAAATACCAAAACTTACATTTAGACATTCATTTATAAATGGATGGGCGTGGATCTATAAAAGAAGTCTGGGGTGTCCATGTTGAGTGGTAGTCAGTATTTAGCTGTTGTGTATAGGAGAGAACTGGGTATCAGGCTGGCCAACTAGCTAAAAATAAGACAAATAGTTCATGGTTCAGATTCCTCATAGAAATGTAGGTTCTAAGATGTCCTCGCTACTGGGCTATTAATAAATGGCCCCTTACGAGAATAAGCCGAACTCAGAAGTAACAAGACTACACAGATCATCCACACTCATCCTACACCCACAAAGTTGTGTCGGCGTATCTTATTTTGGAATCTTTATTAATACAATCTAATCCCATTATACTGCAGATGGTTTTTGCACAACAAATTCCAGCATAACAATCAGTGGGGGGGGGGGGGATTTACTCAATGGGAAAACCCCAAAGACTTTTAGAGTACACATTCGCAAAATGGTACAATGAACACAGGTGTTGAAAACTGGAATGAGAAGGTTTTCCCCTTCTAAACGACGGTAAATCAACATCAAAGTAAATTACATACATAAATTACACGTATTGTAAGGATTTGTTTATTTTTGTCTAAATTCACCAAAGTCGACAGTTTTTAACCAGTCAGATTTATATATTCTTGTAAGTTCTTTCAACGGTTTTAACTTTATAAAAACGCCCAACCTCTAAGGAGACATTTCCATTGCTCTCAAGATTATTTTCTATACGCGTACGTTTAAATTGACATAACTGTAATGAAACTAGTTTGAATACTTTAAATAAACATTGTATGTATTGTATTTAAATGTCATTATGTTTAATAAAATTAAAATTACAAAGTTTCATTGTTCATTATTAATTAAATAAGTTCAATTCGCTAATGAATTAAACAAAGTCGCCCTGAGGGAGCGATCTTCACCCGATATAAATCATTGTTTTACAAGTCCCAGCAGCAGGTTTTAATCCATTAGGAATTTACGTTGGAAATAATTCAATGATATTTAGGGATCTGTTTGTTTCTTAATCGTCGTATTCATATTTATCTCAGAAAAGTTCAAACTTAAATCATTTTAAAACGCTTTCATATTAAAAGACATTCCGCAGAGCATTGTATTTGAATATAGCTGTGATTTAGCAGCTTATTTAAAAAAAAAATAACATTTAGTTTATTATGAATGAATCTCAATACTAAACAACAGTATAAAATATACATGCTATACTCAATAGCATTGTACGTGTATAGGTGGGTGAGTGGGTTCAAAGTTTGCCTCAGACAAGTACGAATCAGTATAAAACTATTGAAATGTATTATTTCCTTATTAATTAACATAATCTTCTATACTAGTCCAGTCGTACTGTGACAAGACTGGTATGGTTAATGACTGAGTAATGTCTTATACGTGAAATTGCCCTTTCACATTTATTACTAAAGGTAGAGAGTTCCAAGGCGCGGCTTCAGGCCGATCTTACATCACGAGCGTAGCAACTGGTGACGGGGTTGGCACACGAAGCGTGCAGGGGTGTCTCCTAGTCTTGTTATAATAAATATGGCTTAGGATCACTCACTTACCGACTCACTGACATAAATGTTTACCCACTTTAGAGTGTCGGAACAATTTTAAATTTGGACTGAATGTAGATCTAACAATGTTGACCCTAGAAACATTCAAACATTTTCAATTTTATAGTAAATTAGGGCTGTTTTGGGAGATTGAAAATTAAAATGTTCTCATTTCTCATTACATAGGTATCTCACAAAATAGTAGTTTTTATGACCTAACTTGAGGAAAAGCTTAAGTAACATTTTCAAACTCACACAGTTCTACACGGGTAACAAACGCGCACCTTATATGTGAATTTCAGTTTAAAAACTTAAACATTTGAGGTATCGGAGACTCCAACATTTTATGTAAATGTAAAATTTTTAATACTGATGTTGTCTACTCAAGTGGGGTATCAATTTAAAGCTATTTTTCTCCCTATAGTTAGTAAAAGACTGGATTTTGGCGAGTTACATCCTTTATTTTAAAAAAACTAAAAAAAGAAATATTCTTACGAGGAAATGAAGTTTTTTGAATATTTCAGAATGTCTCATGAGATATTTTACCACTACTAGCCACACTCCAACATGTCATCTCCGGAGAAATACAACTCCGTTCCAAAAACCAGTTGGACTAAATATGTGCCTTTTAAAGATATTATTTTTATCTCTCTGTTTAAGTTTTTATAAAGATCAGATTGTTTTGTGTCGATCCCATAAGTGTTACATTGTAAATAATATAAACCAAAATTGATCTCATCAAACTCAATTGATTTTTTTTAATTACAGTATGAATTAGATCTTATTTTTAAAGTAGGGTTCAGTGTAATTTCAATTGTTAAGTAAAATACGTTTTTCAGTAGATGTAATTTCGTTAAGACTGTAAACTTCAGCTATCTTTAATGGCATATAGACTGAATGTTACGGTTCTAATCGGTATAGTTCAGAGCAGCAAGGTTTTCATTCTCCTTTTGGGGCCAGATAACTAAACTTTCTATTTTTCTTTTTCATGATTTTTTAAACTAATCAGTGGTAACCTAACGAACACGAATCCAAAGAAATTTTTCTGTAGAGTAAAAATGTTTAATAACAATATTTTTTTAACCATTTGTACACCGAAAACGACGTATAATACATCTATATTATGAATAATTTTCTCTTGAACCAAAATGTTTCGTCAAATTCTTCATGCACCTAATAATAAATAAGTTATTCAACCAAAAGAGTAAGTTAGGTTAGGTTAGGTTAGTATATGTCAACCGTGAAGACATGATGTATTTAATGTAATCAAACCCAACTTAAATATTTCTATTCGTATCTATTGTTGGAAGAAATTTATGTCATATCCAGTTTAGGAGTTTAGGAATATACTGGAATTACCTATATATTGGTATGTGTGTGTGTGTGTGTGTGTGTGTGTGTGTGTGTGTGTGTGTGTGTGTGTGTGTGTGTGTGTGTGTGTGTGTGTGTGTGTGTGTGTGTGTGTGTGTGTGTGTGTGTGTGTGTGTGTGTGTGTGTGTGTGTGTGTGTGTGTGTGTGTGTGTGTGTGTGTGTGTGTGTGTGTGTGTGTGTGTGTGTGTGTGTGTGTGTGTGTGTGTGTGTGTGTGTGTGTGTGTGTGTGTGTGTGTGTGTGTGTGTGTGTGTGTGTGTGTGTGTGTGTGTGTGTGTGTGTGTGTGTGTGTGTGTGTGTGTGTGTGTGTGTGTGTGTGTGTGTGTGTGTGTGTGTGTGTGTGTGTGTGTGTGTGTGTGTGTGTGTGTGTGTGTGTGTGTGTGTGTGTGTGTGTGTGTGTGTGTGTGTGTGTGTGTGCGCGCGTGTGCGCGCGAGCGCGCTTGTGTGTGTATGTGTGCGCTGGAGACCAAACGGATGGATCGATTTTTATGAAATTCGGTGGTGTATTTAGGCAATATCTGGCTCATAAATAAGATTGGTTGATTAACCAAAACTAATATTTTCTGAAAATTAATCTATACTTTTTATCTATACTTGAAATTTAGGTATCAATGTCAATCTACTTTCCAAATGTTAAGTTTATGATCTGCCAGAAAGTTTTTCAGCAATTTTTTCACTATCCATGTGCCTTTTGTCCCTATAGTGCCTTTTTCACGTTATACTAGGTTCTTTAAAAACGATCAGTCCGTATGTGTGATAATCATTGATTTTAGGCGTAAGAAGACATAGCCTAATTATGATAACACATGTGATAACATAATATTTCTATTGCCAAAAAAGTTAAAACACACTTACCCAAAGTTTAATTTAGAAATGTTAAACAAACGAAAGTACTAAAGGTTTGCTCTGAATTAAGTGATCATTTATTTATTTAAATTAATATAGAAAACATCTGCTAGCACTACGAGCTGACTGCCTAGTCAAGCCAGCTTTGGTGAACACACCGGTGATAAATGTAAGGGAGCCAGAAATGGAGAGAAAAAATCCCAACAACAATATCACAATCAAATTAAGAGTGACTTTTTTTGACCAGTATATCACGACTATCTACAGACTGTAATATCACAGACCACTAAATAAATAAGCGAACATTGATAATAAGCTCTAAATAAATAAGCTCAAACTATATATGTAAAAAAGGTTACCAACCGTCGCAAAAACAAAATAGTAAGTTACAGTGATATATATACATTTTACAAGTAAGCAGGAGGACATTGTTAATTTAATTAATTCTCAAAGCACACATTGAAATGATACAAAATTAATTCCCGTCTGGACAGAAGGGTAGTTTCCCGCGAGTTATAAATAACTAATCCAGCTCCGTTGGTTTCACCCAGATATGCTAAGCTCTGACTGCATGCCTCGAGGGAGCCTTGGTCACTTCTGTAACTGTACGTCATTGGTTTATCTATCTACCTTGGTTTACTTGTAACATTATGGAAATCGTAATTTTTATCGATAATTTATAGCATTCGTAGAACAAATGTTAAGTTTTATCCACACGGGTAATAGCCAGATTTTTATTTGCGATAAAATTCAATTGTTTATTCTCAAATAATTTACTCTAATAAATGTATTTGAATGATTGTATTATTCAAAGTAACCACAAACAATAAAGTAACCCACAAACTAGTCACTAACTTAATGCCATTCTATATACTTAAATATATTGTATTGTAATATATTTGTGCATTTTGTTCTTATATTGTGATATATTTGTGTTGTGTGACGTTCATTTGTAATGTGCATGTACCAACACGTATTATCTAATTAAAAATCTAGTTATATATTAAATAACCTAATAATATTTGTAATTAATGGAATTAAAAACATAATTTTATCATTTTAAGTTACTCACTCATAAATTGTATCTTATTTATTGTATTGAATTATGTATTCTGTAAACTTAAATAGCTACAAATTTAATACTTTGATGAAATAGGGACGGTAAATATTTAAACTATTATTACAACTATAGTGGTGTATTTATTATAATAATTATTTTTTATATCGATTTCCCAGTGCTGTAATCCAGCTATTTGGGGACAAAACTTTGATGAGCTAATAGGCGATTGGTTCTATGATCAGTTCTCTTTGTACCGACATGGCGTCCGCTCAATGGTTGATATCGACGTCCATGTTAGGGGTAATCAATCAGGACCCACATGTTGTGTAGGGAAGAGCACGGAAAAACAGGTTTATAAATAAATTGAAAATCAGACCACTACTACGTGGTTCGAATTCCACGTAAAACTATTGGTTCATTAATCACCTTGGATTTTGATTTATTAATAAATGGTTCTTTCTAAGGAACAGTCAACCTCAGGTAGTAACAATGATTACACCTTTCATGTTTATCCATATCTTTACTTCTGGCGTATTACTGATAAACAGTAAATTATAATAATACTAATGAGTAATATGTTTCAGGATATTAAGCTAAATATAAATTTCAAAACTAAATATAATATAGTGTGGTAGATGAACAAAGATTATGTTTACAAATGGTGTATTTTATTGTGATATAATAATATAAATTAAATTATTTTATATATTTAATAAATATATAACCTTTATTCAAGTAAAACTTAGCTGTCATGTGCCTCCAAAAATGTTTGTTATTCTAAGCAAAAGATAAACTCAGTTCCCATGGTAATTGTTTAATAATTTATAATAGTATTAGTATAATAATAACAACATCGTTTTTATTGTTATTAAAGTAATGTAAAAATATTAAAAACTATTCACAAAGGTTTAAGAATATATATACATATATATATATTTTTTATGAGCATAAAGCGAATATTTTTCTTTATATAACAAAATATTTGTTATAAAATAATTTGTTTAACATAATATACAGTAAATAAATGTTTAGCTCGAAAATGTATAGAAAAATAGTATTTTGACTTGTGCTATGTATTTGTTAAATCGTTTGTATTTTGTTAGAGCGTCCAATGCCTACTAAATGTTTTATGAAATGGTATTCATACAATAAAAAAAATTCTAACTGAATTTTGTCTCACTTTTACTTAACATTTTATGTCATTGCAATCTTAGGTGTGTGGGTGGGTCATAAATGTTTTACGTGTAAATTCATCACCACCGTACGTGTTTGAGTGAGTGATGAGTCATTACTACCTTGTGCCTTGTGCGTGTGTGTGTGTGTGTGTGTGTGTGTGTGTGTGTGTGTGTGTGTGTGTGTGTGTGTGTGTGTGTGTGTGTGTGCGTGCGTGCGTGCGTGCGTGCGTGCGTGCGTGCGTGTGTGTGTGACGTCTTAAGGGTGAACCTTACACTCTTATGTTTAAGTTATAGCAAGCAAGTTTGTTATTAAGCTATATACCATTTTCCGGTACAAATTATCGAGCTATATATATATTTTTTAAACTACAATTATGTTTATTCATTCAGATTATAACTATTCACAATTTAAATATCGACACAACTTTGTGCGTATTTTAATACAAATATGAATTTATACGCTTGGGTGTAGAATGAGTATGGATCACACGTGTTGTCTTGTTACTAACTGGGTTGGATTTGGATTATAAATGACTATTTATTAGTACCCCAGGGGTCTACTAGTAGACTAGGTAACTAATGGATCTACAGTTTTACGAGGAATTCGAACCAAGTAGTACTGACCTGATTTTCAGCTAATTGACAATACTGATACTCAGTTCTATCTCTCCACACAACCTCTGGACCCTGACTACCACCCAAAATGGACACCCCAGATTCCATTAGTAGTGTTCACTTCGATGGATTCATTGTGCGATCGCCGTTTCGGTATTATGTGGACTAAGCATAGAACATATAGTCTACAAACTCCACAGCACTGTATCCTCAAGTAGCTGGTTACAGCTCTGCACCATTCATATAAATAATAATTACAATGAATACATCACTGTTATTTAAACTATGGTTAAATATTTACTGCCCCTTTTGTATTACCTCACTTGAACCATGTGCTTTTTGGTACAAAAGTGAGTAGTGCCACCTGAGATGGTTTTTCTGAAACTATTTTTGTTTATTTTTTTAAATATTCGAAATTATAATAATAGCAATTGTTATATACAAGTTAATTAGGGGATAAAATTTAAATGTATCACAGAGGGCATACATATTTATGCTCTCTTTCATAAAAGGTTAAATTTAACATTTTATGTTCATAAATAAAGGTGTTTTCCTTATTTGAATCTATCATTTTCATTATCCGTTGGAGAATCAAATCCATTAAGGTGGTGGGTGTGGCAAACTTAAACGAGAATGATGACTGATTTTATTGTTTTGCATATTTTAATTGCTTATTTTTATCTTGATTGACTTCAAACATTTCCTCACACATCATATATATTTATATATATATATATATATATATACATATTTTTTTAACTCATTGCGGAAGCTATTACAAAACATATTTACGTTAGTCTAGCAAGGCAATATGGTTTTAATAGGTTACTAGCTAACAGTTCAGACTGAACCGGTTCCAGTTAGTTCAGTAACTATTTACATAATGACGAAGTTTTGTACTTGTTGCATATAATACAGATAAACTACCGTTTATTTAATGAAAACGATATGTAACATATAAGACATAAGATATTTATTTCCCAGGAGTATACAATATTGTATATAGCAACGGTCTAAACTTACATTCTACAATGCCTAGATTACCTAATTATTTACGACAGCTACCTAGGTAATATCTAATGTTACCTGTGTAATCTGTAATCTATTATAGTGGCCCAATGTCATTGTTAAAAAAACTCTTCAACAGATTTGAAGGCAATATTGATCAATATTCTCTTGACAGCCTCAATAAAATGTTGTGGAATATCATAATACTATCATTCTTATAAAATTTAAGTGTTGTAATAAGTTGAATTTTCAAACCTACTGATGTTGTGAGTTGGGTATACTAAGAAATGTTGTGTAGTGTTATAATTTCCATTGTTAATTTTTTTAAATGCATTTTATTCTTGATAAAATATTTGCAGATTACTACAACAATATAAAGGCTAGGAAGGGTTATTGTTTCTCTTGCTATAAATAAAGGCCTACAATGAAATTTGAATGGTTTCTTATACAACGTACTTAGTGCAGAATTTTAAATTTTGAAAATACATGTGGTATTATATGCACACAAATAGTTTTCTCATCCAATGTTAGTTATTATGTATCTAATCAATATTTTTGGGGTCCAGGAGTGAAGCACTAATCTAGTGGCATGAAAAATTTAATGCATTTTAATCCAACAATAGTGGCATACCTCACTAACTTATCATATTAATGTCATGTATATTTTAAATTTATAGATTAAAATTGCATAGTATTTAGAAAACCACCTTGTATGATAAAATTTTTATTTAAATTAACAACATTTTATGATAAGTTTTACCATTTTAATACGGGTGAAACTTTTGTGTATAAAAATTTCCAGTTTCAGTTCATTTTGCTTTTCTAAGTTGTAATACAATTAAAAGGTATGTGTTCAGTGGGTTTGAAACAAAAGTCCCGTTGAGGATTGAAATGTTTTCCATAAGAGTTATCTAAACAATGTTCGTAAAATTGGATTTAGTATAAGTGTGTTACAGTCCAGCACAAAACTTCAGTGTTGTAAAAACAATCCTGAATGATTATATTGTGGATTTGTTTTTACTTAAAATAATCTTATCATCAATTTTATGATTAGATTAGTATTTAATTACTTAATTAGTTCTCTTAAATTTAAAATATTTTTAATTTTAAATGTTTGTTTTCCACTATAAATAGCCAAAATAACCATTTTAATATTCAGTTCCCGTTTTTGTGGTATCTACCAAGGCCAATAATTTAGGAGAGATGAAACTTAATTTTTCAATATTCAGCTTCAAAATATCTCAAATCATCTGTATACAGATTCAACAAAAACTAAATTAAAATGGCATGTTGAAAAATCGATCATCTGCGTATAATTTAAGATGTATAATAGGAGAAAATACCTAACTAATACTAAAATTAATAATTCGTAAAATCTTGATAGTGGCACTACACTGTAATAACTGAATTGGCGACACTAGTGGTGCAGTGCTGTAACCCAGCTACTTAGGGACGAACAGCTGTAAAAAAGTTTAGGCGATCGGCTCTATACTTAGTCCTCGTAATACCGACATGGCGTCCGCTCAATGGTTGCCAATGTGGACTCTACTAGAAAAGTCTGGAGTGTCTATGTTATGTGGTAATGAAAGTTAATATGTTGTATAGGGAAGAAAACTGGGTGTCAGGCTTGTCAGTTAACCTAGTTGGACCAATAATTCGTGGTTTGGAGTCGACGTAAAGCTGTCAGGCTTGTCAGTTAACCTAGTTGGACCAATAATACGTGGTTCGGAGTCGACGTAAATCTGCAAGTCCCTCAGTTGCCTGGCTGTTGGGTAATTAATAAATTGCGTTTTCAAAGGAACTGCTAACCTTGTTACAAAAAATTAGTACACTCCCTCATTCACACTAGCCCATATCTCTACGATCAGCGTTTTAATGAATAATTACCAAACGGAAAGCAATAATTTCCTTAAACCGCCTTTTAAACGTACGATATAAGATATCTAAATGTACTTTTCCTACTTGTTATTAGAACTTTACCAGCTCGACAATAATATGTTATGGCATAAATGGGTATCATAAAAGTTGAATTTAATAGAAAAATAACGATGCTTTTAATTGATAATAAAAGTTGAGACTAAAAACCAAAATAGATAATATGAAATTTGAAATTTTTTAAAATCTTAACCATTGGTTCATGCAATTTTAATTTCATAAAATCTACAAAATCACTTTAATATTCCAATTTTGCATATTTTATATAAAGCAATATATATATAAAGCATATATTGCTACAGGCTAAGCATGAATGAGTAATTAACTGGAAGCATTATATAAAATACATCCTAGCTTTAAACCTTTATTTAATGTGTCAGTTTGAAAGCGCAAAGCTGGTTCCCCACGAGATATAAATGCATAAATAACCTTACATTTCAGTCGGTTTAGCTCGCTAACGATAATCCAATAAAAAAAACCTCGTGGAAACGTGGAGTATTTCGCAACTGTATTCGATAATATTTAGGCTAATCCATTTCCGTTTTGGCAGATTTATTCTAGAAAAATAACATAATATCGCTGTAAATTTACTTAACTGTGATTTTATTTATAACTAACAAAATGTAATTAAATTCTATTTATCTCACTAATTAAGTTCGATATTGAACATTTCGACATTATTAGTTTTTAGTTAATTGTCATCGTAATGTTTACAGGTTATTATTTCAATTAGTTGACCCGACATTTATATTAAATATTAAGTAACAATTACAAATCAATTATTTATTTTACTTTTTACTCATTACTGGAATGCCGATTGTCAACGAATGGGGAAAAATGAATGGTAAATTACAGTAATGTCATAATTTTATATGGTAGTATTTTATATTTTTGAATTACAGGCCGATATCCTGTTCATCCTTACTTTTCCCATTTATCATAAATGCTTAAAACAGTAAAGTAGAAGGTAAATGTTGTTTGAAGGTTATTTATTAGCATTGGACTGTTCATAGTATGTAGATAATATTTCGAGATTTCCAATGCTTCGAGTGTTTAGGAAACAAACACCTAGCACTCGTTTCTTAAACTCACGAAGCATTGGAAATCTCCAAATATTAACTACAGAAGGTAAATATTACTGATTAAAACTAACAGTCAAGGCCAGTAATTGTTCGAACGCGTAATATCTCTAAGTTAAATACAAAGTCCTGACGCCTTAGACCACTCGGCCACTGGTCTCACAACCACTCCATATTACTAACTAATGTTTTATGTTCTAAAACTATCTACTTATTAGATATTAGTCTCAATTTTTAGCTAAGAAGTCTGATTCTTTGTTGTACACCTCAGACTTATTTCGTAGTCTATTTGTATCCAAGTAAATAGTAACCATTAAGTGGACATCATGTTGGTGTATGGAGGACCGAAAGAACCTATTACCTAAATCTCCTCAACAGTAATCTCCTAAGTAGCTGGATTACATCAGTACTGGTTATTGTTATTATTTATAGTTATTGTATCTTATCAAACCTGTTAGTTACAATTGGTAATGATACAAAATTATGGTTAAAATAAAATAATAGACGATACATAAACACGCAAATAAGCACCATAACCGCACTAGTAAATTAATTTAAATGTACCCTTTTTCGGGCAAGGTTAGAAAATACTGGAACATAAAACCATTAATATTACAATACTATAAGCAATTACAGGGTGGAAAACAACTTTTGTATGTCTTCACTTGTAAAAGTGAAATCTTGTACATAATCATGGTTACAAAGAACACTTTTTGACGCCCTTAGTGACTTTTAATCTTTTAAGAGGGACGGCCCATGAGGAGTTGGACGAAAATCTACAACGTAGGCGTAGGTCGAGTTTGGTATCTAATGAAAGGTTCATTTAATATAAATTTACTGTCGCAAACCGAACTTCCAAAAGTTTATCCTTTTCCGAGTAGTGGTCATTTTAATTCCAAAAAACTATTTTGAACAATATTATTTCTCCACTGTTTAACGGTTTTAAGTTCATTATTTTTATCAAAAATCATACTTTATGGAACACAATTATTAAAAAAAATTAAATATCAAATTATCTATGGTCAAAAATAACGTTATTGTGAAAGCGTTTCCGTATTTTTCCCACTCTGTATATACATTTTTCCCACTTGTATTAGAGAGAAGTAAGAAAGAAGCACTATTACTGTGGAAATTTTACAGGACTTTTCACTGTTTGAGTCTGTTTGTAAACACTTTTCCCCAAAGCGTCTTTGATCCTGATTTAATGAATTCCTTTACCTTCGTTTGAACCCAGGACACGAGGTTTAAGGTGGGCTAACCTTAATCCTTTTTCCCTTTTTAGGTCTCTAAGCTGACAATTTTTTTGTGCTTGTAAAATTGTTATATTAAGTAAAATTAAAATTATTCATAAAAGATATAACATTATATGTAGAAATTCTTATAAGACACTTTTTACCCCTACTCCACATTTCTAAAACATATGTTTAACCTCTATTTTTAATCGACAACACAGTACTCTAGAAAACTAATTACTTTCTAGATTGTTGTTTGTTCAGCGTGTATAGGTATATTACAGTTACGTACATCAAATATATGTATATATTTTGGAATTATTGTGATGTTGGAGTTTTATTTACATATATCATAACTATACTTTATCTATGAAATCGAGGAAGAATCGTTTGGGAGATTGTAGGCGATAGGTTGGATGCTCGGTCCTCTTAATACCGGCATGGCGTCCGCTTGATGGTTGCTATCGGCGTGGACACTACTAGAGAAGTCTGGGGTGTCCATGTTGGGTGGTAATAATTGTGCGGATGTTGTGTGGGGAGATGACTGAATATCAGGCTTTTTTGTCTTAAAGTGTATTTAATCAACTTAAAATAAAACAAATATTATATTTATTGTTTTTGGAAAGTTATGTCATAGTAGAGACACTTTCTATATCAGAGTCAATACATTTTGAGAAGGATCAGCTGATAACCACCGACTGTTCATTTGTCATTGGGCTATTAATTAATTACTTTTTCTAAGGAATAGTCGGCCTTAGTTTGTAACAATGACTACATTCGCTCATCTACACTCATCACACTCAATCGAAATCCATATTCGCCCATATCTTGATGATCGGCGTCTTATGAATAAATAAATATATAAAAATTTTCAATTGCTGAAAATCAGACCAGCACTACGTGGTTCGGATTCCACGTAAAGCTGTAGGTCCCTTAGTTGTCCTGGCTGTTGGGCTATTAATAAATTGCCCTTTCCGAAGAGCAGTTGAACTCAGTTAGTAACCAGACTACACTCATCCACACTCATCCTACACTCATATAACCATTCATATTCGCCTTAAAATACCAACAACGTTGTGTCGGCGTCTCATATGTAAGAATCTAAGAATGAAAAGAAAATACTTAATGAAATAGTTTGATGGCAGGAGTGTGGGAAACACGCACCACGCACGTTATCTGTGTCAGTTATGTGGTCTGATGAGACGGGCAATTGTTGTATGTCTGCCGCTGGTACTAGATAACTTGTATGAATTTCAATATAACTGTACATAACTAGATATAGTATTTGTTATTATATACAAGGTGAAATAAAATATGGAGAGCTTTCACAAAAACGTTCAGTTGTGTTCCTTAAAGTATGATTTTTGAAGCAGATAAATAATATTGTTCAAATTAGTTACTTTGAAATTAAAATGACCGCTACTCTGGAAAGGATAAACCTTTCGAAGTCAGATTTGCGGCAATTAATTTCTCTTGACTAGACCTTTCATTTTATACCAAACTCGACCTAGGTTTACAATGAACATTTTCGTTCAACTCCTTGTTGGCCGTCCACCTGACAAGATGAAATGTCGATAATGGCGTCAAAAAGTATGTTCTTTGAAACCATGATCATGTACAAGATTTCACTTTTACAAGTGGAGTCATACAACAGTTGTGACATCGTTTCCATGTTTTCCCCCTTGTATATTATATTCTGTTTAGTAATAAAAAAATGGAAGACTATAAATTTATTAAAAAGTTTCTATGGATAGGAGATTTTTTAGGAAAATGTAATTTTTAATAAAAGTTAATAAATTATTAATATTTGTTAGAAAGTTTCTACTTTATACTAAATACGTCACTGTAGAGTTTCAAATGTCACTGAAGGAGTCATAAACAGAACTCTAAACATGTACTCAATGTAAATGAGCTTGTCGTGTGTTTTATAGCAGCCATTTAAATACAACAGATGTTCATTTAAATGTTGTTTATTAGATTGTCTGATGAATATTCATTTTGTGCTTCACAATTGTTTTAGCAGCCATTGTCGTTTATAAAATTTATGAATAAAAGTCAGAATTTACAAACAACCCTCGGTTTAAAAATTATGGATTTAAAATATAACCTAACCTAACCAAACCTAAACTAACCTAACCTAACCTAACCTTGCACTTGACCACACTGAAATAAATTTGGACCAATAAATGTTACATTATCATCAACAGTGATCATCCATTGACATATCCATTTTCAAGTGTAATCCTACAATTTCTTCCATTTTGGTCTATCCTACCAGGTTTCCTCTTCCTTCACATGTATTTTCTGCATCCCCTTCCCTCCACATCCTTTTACACTTGATCCTCCCACCTTTCTCACAATCTTTCTCTTGGCCTTCTTCCTCTTTTCTCTTTCTCCTATCTTACGTAATTATTTTCCATCTTATTCACTTGCCCCATCCAATACATCTAAAACGTCCAACAGGGTGACATAGTTAAACGTCGTAAATAAAACACACGACATTGTAAAGAGGAAATGCGCCAATAAATGAGAGGTATAACTCAATATTAAAGAAAGAAAGAAATTTTATATCCCAAATATATATATATATACATAAATTTACTACAATATTTCGTTGGTAAAGTGAGAAATATTCAATTCCTCCAAGGCTTTGCCTGTTTGGAGGCTTTTTTAAAACTCGACAATTGAAATATTTTTGAAACGGCATCTACAAGTACAATATAATATAATATAACTATTCTTACATTTATTGAGTATAATCAATATATATATATATATACACACACACATATATACATCAGTATTGAATATTAATCTTCCAAACTACTAAAATTATAATAAATTGTACATTAAAATAACATTTCAAAAAACAAAATAACACTTTTTTGAGAGCATTTATCATATAAAATAAAACAAATGAGATTTATAATAATATTGAGTAACAAGGCAAAACTGATTACAATTAAATACATATATAAAACAAAAATTCTTCAATATTCTGAATAGTGAATTGCCATAGCTTTAATTCTTTTAGAAAAACATGTACATTAATTATATATTTTATGTTGTTTGGCAATTTATTAAATAATGTAGGTGCTAAGAAATTAAATGATTTTGTAAAATATGAATTGGTTGGCTTCGGTACGGACACATTTCTATTACTACGCAGCTTGGTTGTATACTCATTATATTCCCTACAATTTCTACTTCTTAAGAAAAAAGTTTTTAGCACCTTATATACATAAATATATCCTTATGTACTGGAAGAATTTTCAAGGAACAAAAAATTGGAAACGAATGTTCGAAGCGATTTCTTTTTGTTATTATTCTCATAAAATGTTTCTGAACTGTGATTATAGGTTTTAGGTTAGAGAAATAGGTACCTCCCCAACATACAACCCCGTATTCTAATCTGCTATGTTTTCTAACCGTATATTTTCTGCTACTGTACAAGGTTCCGTTACTGCCTTACAATATACAGTTATGGCACTTCATTGCACTGCTCCAAGTGCTCCAAGTAGCCAACCAGCACAACTACATTTCATTACCGTTTTACCTCCAGTGTAAGTCGAATAATTATAATAGAAATAGTGCCTTGACAGGATATTAATCAGTTATTTCAAATTTATTAATCACAACTGTGGATGTAAACAGTGCAGAGATACTCACTTCTGCTGGCTGACCGCTAGGATCGCCAGCGTCGTGCTTGTCACCAATATCTAACTGAATGTCGTGCCTGTACGTTGTTAGACTGTGGTTATTTTATAACAATGTCACACTTATAGCTATTAAAATACAACATAAAAAAAAACATCAATAATGGGCTGAGAATGTTTGTTAGTGATCTCCATCTATTTACACTGTCCAGTACGTACGTACGTAATTAAATGAAGATTCATGTATAAAATAAAATCTGGATTCAAAAGAAATTAAATAATACTGGTTTACAATTTGTGCACATTTCATAAAATGACTATTGAAAAATCATTAATTTGAAAACTCAAAAAGAATTGTTACACTGTGTGTTGTTTCGGATTTGAAAAATCTAATAGAAGTTTATGTGTCCAATTTAAGTAATCAATACTAAATGTACATATGTGGTGCATATATGTTTCATAACTATTGACTGATTAAAAAAAGTGTTGCTTTTTAGAATTTTTAATCTTGAAATGAATGTGTCTTTAGTACCCTTAATTAGTTTAGATTTACAGTTCATGTATATA